>VOMN01061863.1:0-42668 GCA_014899125.1 Orchestia grillus
GCGAACGACAGCTAGGGTTTTGTCGTACCGTCACATTAGATATTTTTAATCCTGTTAACAGTCTTTATTCTTGGTGTTTTGACACCACTTCATATTTTTACTTGAAAATTTTACTATTGGGAATTTAGGCTTCATTATGAAAGGTTTTTGATGGGCATCACAAATGTGATGCAAGAAGCTTCAAAAGGAATTTAGTTGGTGTACCTAATTTATGTTGAAGCGCAATAGTGTCTGACTGAATTTTTCTTGTAAATTTTTACTATTATCTTTGTTCTCCAACAATATCTCTTGTTTTGCTGTTTTTACCCTTGAGTTGGATTTAGAGTGAGGAAAAACAATTCCTTTCAATGGTTCTTGTTTCAAGTTATGTTCTGATATTTTCTACTAAAGATGATGGCTGTGTGTTATTGCATAGCAGTGCTGAATTGCATTGTTGTTGCTAGAACACATGAGTAAGACTGAATCGAGCAGTTAGAGTGAAATATTTCCCAAGTCCAGTTTAATCAATTTTGAACTTACTCTTGCGCACATTTATGACCTGATAATACTTAAATGTAAATGAAGCATGATCCTGTTTGATGAGCTGTAAATAAAAAATATTCTTAGGTTTTGAAAGTGGAAATTTGAATCAAGATCTCAAGTTTTGAAAGATTAGATTAAGAATGAATCAATTTAAATATGGAGTAATTTTTAACAGAACTTTGTGGACAAGTAGGTGGCTTATAGAGACCATTCACTTTACATAAGTAATTTACATAATAAGTACTTTACATTACGTTTAATCAGTAGTTTGATGGTTTGGTTCTATGTGCGAGATCTTGATACCAACCAGAATAAAATCAGATATCACCATGAAGATCCGGTAGGAGCATCGGTACTCTCTCTTGCGTTCGTGAGCTTTGTATGTTTAAATTTTCTATGCATTGGTGTATGGGTAATGCGTGTCATTTTTATAGCACTTGCGCTTTGAATTCCATTCATTCACGTATTTTTTCCAGATGAAGAAATTCAGGATGGTGTTAACGAACCCATCGAGGCTGACAAGAAAGTGAGCGACATCAGAGCAGAGCCTTACAACCTGCCTGCTGGCTTCCACTGGGAGACGCTGGACCTCCAGTGCTCAGAAATGGTATGTGACGTCATGACCTTGAGGGGAGACCTAGTTCAACTTTTTGCCACCCCCTTCATCATGAAATATTACAGATAATTCAGTTAATTAAAGGTGCCCCAGCAAAAAGTTAGACGGGAGAGCGTGCAGCGGTGCGAGCGACCTTAATGAGACCTGTACCGTAAAGCAAGTGTTAGAGGGTGTAGGTCAGTGGTGGCATCACTATGATACAAGAGGACCTGTTACTCTTGTTAATTTCATTATGTAGTATACCGTTTTACAATTGGAACTTGAAAGTAACGCACGACGATGTAAAAAGCACTAAGATATTAAAGTATTGACAATCAAACCTAGAATCAAAGTCATGCCACCACTGGTGTTGGTCAGTAGCCAAAAGTATGTGGATCACAGTAACTTTGAGTGGTTGTGGTCACTTTTTTTGGTATATTTGGTACAATAATTCTATGTTTAGGTTCATCTTTAGCACCATGTAATAAAATTGAATTCATTTCTGGCGGTATGTTGATTGGATACATTGATTAATGTGTATTTGTTTTTGTTTGTAATATACCGGTTCCTGTATTTTTAAATCAATCATGGATTCTGAAACCTTACTGTTAAATTTCTGTCTTTACAAAATATTTCTTTTATTCATGAGTGCTGTAGTTTATTTGGAGCTCATTGTACAAGTATGTTGTCAGATCTTGCGTTGTGAATGCTTACAATCAGTATAATGTTCTTATACCAGTTTTGGTGATCTAGATTTATCTCGACACCTAGCATCATGTGTTTAGAGTGTATTGTTGGAGTGTTGTTTCAAATAGCAGACAGTAGCTAATAATGATTTATTATGTTAGTTTTAGTACTGGTTTTGTTTTGCTAATTCGTGCGTTGGTCCTCAGTTGCAGCACTTGTATGTGTTGCTCAATGAGAACTACGTGGAGGACGACGACAACATGTTCAGGTGAGCTCAACTTGTGTACTTTTTGGAGCTTCTTTCGATTGAGAGCTGAGCCCGGATTTGCTTGTGAATGATACCTGTGGATGATATTCGCACAAAGCTTATTTTAATAAAGAATGTTATGTTAGCTAGCCTGGCAAACCTCTGATAGGATATGCAATCTTGTTGAGGAGGTACTTTGCTCAATTTTATGCATTGTAAGAACTGTTCTTGATATATTTTCTGAGGAAGGAAATTGAATGCTAGTGCGAATGATAGTAAAATGACATATTCTGGGAATGGAATTGCTTGGATGAAACTTATAGGGGGGGGTAAAAATGGAATTTTCTTTAATATTCGGATCGTGTATCACTGTCAGCATAAGAGTTGTGAAGAAGTAAATGATGGCGAAGACGATATTAAAAAAGAAGATTTAGTGGCTGCCTTTTGATTGGCCCTTTCTGCTTGTTAGGGACATGAAGTTTTTCAATCTGCACAATTGGCGGGAAGTTTGTTCTCTTGTATGATCTTAGTTTCGTAGGCTCTGTGGGGTGCACTGGATGGGAGGATTTTTTAGCGTCACTGTTGGGCGCAGTACGCTTTGGCGATGGATATGATTCTAGATTTAATCTCAAAACTGACAAGATTACACTTTGAGAGGAACTTTTATTACCTATACGTGCGGCGCATGCTATCGCAAATTAATTTTTGTTGTTTCTTTCCATCTCAAATAGAAGTAAGATAAAATACAGCCAATACCAGCTCCCTTCCTCCCCTCCTCCCCTCTCAGCTGCTCGAACTAACACGGTGTCTTGTGTGGGCAGATTCGACTACAGTCGAGAGTTCCTGCGCTGGGCGCTGCTGCCGCCCGGCTGGCGACGGGACTGGCACGTGGGGGTGCGGGTCACCAAGACCGGCAAGCTCCTGGGCTTCATCAGCGCCGTCCCTGCCACCATCAAGATCTACGACAAGTGAGATCTTGCCTGGTGCACCACTGGGTTATTCTCTCTCACCTCGTTTTCTATTCTTTTTTTGTAGTTATTTCTCTGTGTAATGAGAATTTTTGTTTTCAAGCGTAACAGATTGAAGGTAGGTCACAATTTAATATAGTTTTTAGGAGTTTGTATGTAAATGTACTGTTTTCTACAATATCTGCTAGATAGAAATATAAAAATACTGTCTATTATAGGAGACATTGCTATTGGGCATTGAAAGTTTAATCCTAACATTTTTTTTGTTGGTTGTTAATGGACATTATTTTGTATATCTCACGAGATGTTAAATTACTCTTATAATATTACTAAAGCATACATTGCCAAGCCATCATACCTATATGAACTTCCATGAATATCAAAGAAGTTCAAAGTCAAAGTTGTTTCGGTGTCCTTGTCACATGAAATCAGTCTGAGTGCTTATAATTTCAAGTTACTTGAAATGCTCATTCACAAAATGAATTATTGGACGCAGTACTGCAGTAATGTGAGCATTAAGATTACGAACTAGATTCAGTATTTCTTGGCTCAAATAAGCTATCAGACGTCTAGGGCAATTCGAAAGTTGAAATAATTTCAAGTTTATTTGAAACTGCAGCAACTTGTAACATTTTTTGAACTGTATAAAATGCCTTACCTAAACCAGTCGCCTTTTGTTTCTTTCACCTCTGCAAGAGTCGTGTTAGTAGTTCAAAGCGAGAGTCAAGAGTTTTGGTATTTTATTCATTTTGTTACAGAAAAGTTTTTTTTTGGAGATGTGCTTGATTGATGGTAGAACATGACCAAAACGAAGAGTGAAACGTTCTGGAGTGTTGTAGCAATTGCCGTTGCCTTCAAGTCCTTTATTATGTCACCTATTCTTCTTCAGTGCTTGCTGGAAAATCAAATATGACCTGCTCTTTGAAAGATAAATGACCACAGAGTTTGGCCACCTTATGCTAATGCTTCTTAATTGTCCCTCAGAGTGCGAAGAATTGTTGAGATCAACTTCTTGTGCGTGCACAAGAAGTTAAGGTCGAAGCGTCTCGCTCCTGTTCTCATCAAGGAAATTACGAGGAGAGTCAACTTAGTTGGCATTTTCCAGGTGGGATGTTGGGTCCTTGTGCATGTGAGGCCGTGCAAGCAGTCAAAATTTGACTAGTATCCTTAAGGTAAACTAGCAGCTTTCCTCTAAGATATTCGTGTTTTCATTGGCCACTTCACAATTTTACTTTCAAAAGTGTATATAGTGGCCGGTCTGAACTGCTCCTCCTTTGGCCTCGAACTGATACTGTCGTCTTTCTTTCATACTATTGATGTATTAAGTTAAACGTTGAGATATTGTTGTAATGTATTAACTTTTCCGTTAAAATATGATTAAATAGCTTTTATTTATTCAAGACTGTGAAAGTATTAAATAAGAAATTATAAGTTCACTGTCGACATATTAACGAGGGAGCTAATCACTTTGACGTGTGCTGAAAATTTTTTCTCCGGCTGGAAAAATGATGTTTAACTTGACACAGTAGCCAGGGCTGTGACCTACTGCATCCTCTACAGAGGCCAATTGGCCGTGTGTGGTGAGGCTGAGCTCATGACTCCTGCCTGTCAAAGGGAAATATTTTGTGGACCTTGTTCATGCGGCCAGTTGTGATTGTTCTTTAGCATGTGCGTGCTGTAATGTGCTGCTTCGTGGCTGCTTGATGTCATAGGGAGATGTGAACGTTTTATCCACGTATCCATGTTCCCTAGTCTCCATTATTGCCCCAACTTGTTACTGATGAAGTCGTTCTTCTAAGCAGGAGAAAGGCTTCACCTACGTCTATATTTTTCTGTGCTTTTTCTTCTTAAAATTTCCCCTTGAGAATTACGACTTTCCTAGCGAAATGTATGAATGTTATTAAGGACAAATGTGAAAATGAAGTATATTCAAATTGACATCAGCACAAAAGTTTTCTGCTATAGCCTTTGTAGATTTCGCTTCCATTGCGGTTAAAGCATTCGTTTAATTTTTGTATACCTAGGTCCCAGGGTTGTCATTCGATTTCTTGGGCTCCATTTGGGTATGGAACACATCGATGGGATTTCCTCGAGATTGTACCAGTTAGGCACCTCGCATGACTTTTGTTAAGGAAACTCTCGATTTAAATGTAGACATGAGGCGGTGTACTTCATTACTGATCGATTTATTTTCATTTGCTATGTGCATGGGTCTCAGTGTAAGCCAAAGTCTTTGTTCGGGGATAGAGCAATTTATATTGGCAGCGTATTAGATTTGATCAGCATTTGCATTAATGCAAATGAGCATCGGAATTAGTCAGAACTTAAGAGTAAGTATTTTCCATATAAAGTCCGCTGAAGTGTATTGGCAATTAGTTAGATTTCGAGAAAATTAATTTTTTTACTTCACATTGACATGACTTGTCACTTATTTCACAATTTTCAATTCTATTCGTTTTATGTACATTCATTTACAAATTCTAACCCCAAAATGACAAGACTTCTTTTTTAAATGAAAGAAATATAGCTTAAACAGTCGTTCATATTTTGTGGCCTTGCGTGCAATTCATTCTAGTTTTGAACGAATTTAAGATAAAACTATTGATTGTATCGTTCCTCCGGAGCCCTAGACGCCATAGGGTAAACCTCTGTTTTTCCACGTTGTTCGTTAGTGTTGATGTGGCAGGCGGTTTACACGGCGGGGGTTGTGCTGCCGCAACCCGTCTCCTCGTGCCGCTACTGGCACCGCAACCTCAACCCCAAGAAGCTGATCGAGGTAAAGTTCGCGCACCTTGGCAAGAACATGACCATGCAACGCACCCTTCGCTTCTATAAGCTGCCAGACGAGCCCCTCACTAAGGGCTATAGGAAAGTGCTCAAGAAAGACCTTCCTCACTGCAAACAACTTCTGGAGGTGCGTGTGTGGGGTCACAACTTCTGTTCTAATAGTCTTGTCCATGTGTGTGGTATTGTTCACGAATAACATAATTAATTAGCTAGCAATGTTTAGCGTGGGATTTGTTGCGATTGCTAGGGAGTTGCATCGAGGTATTGACTTGTCAATCGTATTGGAGATCAGTAGCTTTATTCTTGAATGTAAGTTCACCTGAAATAGAGTAGAATTATCATATCGATTCCTAGTCCTTACAATTTAGACTGGAGTTTTTAAGGTGTTAACGGACTGATCGAAACTTCCCATTATTGGTGTGGAATGTGTAAACGCTTTTCATTAACTTACGGAAAGGCAGAACCCCTCAGGTGGCGTAGTATAGGCCATAGACAATAGGGTTGGCTTTGTCTATCCTATGCTATTGGTAGTGATGTCCTCAAGGGGGTACTGTCAAGTTACCTCAGCTATAGCTAGGCCTTCGGGAATTTTATATTTCGTGCCCACTTTGCTTCTTTCCAATTTGATACCTTCTTCACTGGTTATTATGGGAAGGATAGAAAAAGAGAGTAGCCTCTGTCGTATCTTTTTGTGAATTTTTTCGCAGTACGGTATTTTGGGCTCAAGTTCAGAGGAGTTATCCAAGGTAATGCACCTGGCGTGCTTGACGGTTTCATAATATGCTCTCACATCTTGTGTTTGCTAAAATGATTTCCTAATATTGTGTCTCTTTATCTGCGTTCCAAAAACCGTAAGTCTTGTACCTGCAAATTCGTTCCAATTTTGAATTTGAGCAAGTTTAAGCCCAGATTACAGCATATTGTGTGTAGGGACTTGGTTTATCACGTTACATTTCAGTAATGACTTCAAACCACGTTACTCACCGTTGTTGTATCAAATGTTAATGATCACTCACGAGCGCCTAGCTTGTCTAAAGCATGAGTAGGGCCCCTGCTGGGCTCGATGTGGACAATTGGAAAGAAATGATCCGTGATGTGTTGCGACAGGACTACTTGCAGCAGTTCCAGTTGTCGCCCGTGTTCTCGGAGGAGGAGTTTGAACACTGGTTCCTACCCAAAGACAACATCGTGGACAGCTATCTCGTGGAGAGAGGGGGCAAAGTCACGGGTAGGTAGTAAGTTGGTGCTGTGCTTGTATACACAGAGAGAACGTAAGTGCTTTCGTCTGGAGTTATGTTCTGTGTGGAGAATGGATGTTCAAGCCACCGCTTTAAATTATAGTTGCACTGTAAATGTTTAAGCAGCGTCCCAACCGCGCTTGTTGTGAGACCAGTCGCACTTGCTGTACGAGAACAAGCTGTTGCACCTGCCTAGCTTAGTTACCCTGATGTTCTGCTCACGGTCAAGAGGAGGGATCAGGGTTACAAGAGTCAATTCTAAGAATTGAGCGAATGCCGAATTGAAATTTTTTATAAAAGAATTTTTTTAGTATGCAAAAATATATTAGGTCATCCCTCAAGTGCTGTCCAGTTTTTAAATAAAAAAAAATATCAGGTTTTATATTCTGTTGAAATTTAATCATGAATGTAGTGTTCATGATTATGACTTCTTTCCATCTGCTTATAAGCTTTTAATCCCACTTTTGTAAACTGTTTGGAAGAGATGAACTTTGTTATGTCAGTCTCGACTAGCTCATAACTAATGCGAGTTCCAAGTGAATCTGCTAACTGCCGAATGAATGGTAGTTTACAGGAGCAAAGTCAGTAGAATAAAGCGGATTAGGAATTTTCTCCCAACAAAGTTCTTCAATCTTTTGGGACGGGATTTTTGCGGTGTTGGGCCGAGCATGAGTAGGTCTAAACCGACATCTCAGAGTTCTCTTCTCTGCAACCGAATGAGTCCTCTAGTAGTAGAATCAAGTAGCTTATAAGTAGATGGGAATACTCGGATAATCATGGAGATAACGTTAATAGTTAAATTATAGTAAAATGTAAGATATGATATTATTGATTATTCGTTTTCTGCTTTTAAAATCTGGACAGAAGTTAAGGGATGACGTGATAGTTAGCTGTTGCATATGTAAAGGGGGAGACATACATTTGGGAACAAAAGTTTGAATAATTATTTTGCAAGTGCACGATCTGATCATATTTGTTGTTGTATATCAACAAAATCTAAAATTATTTTTTACTGTGTAAGTGCAGAATTGCGTTTTTGGTGAAATAAATGACATTTTCCTCACAGCGTGAAACCATAATTAAAATGCATCAAGCAAGAACACATAACTATGCGTTACAAAGTACCTTTTAGTTTTCAGCTTAGCTGTTAGGAAGAGAGTTGAATAATTTTAAATTTGAAGAGCGAGGAGGCTTTACTGATTAAATTCGAGCGCATCGCGTAGCCGCCACTGCGCGCGCCACGCAAGCCTGGTGCAGAGATCGTCTTCAGAGGTTCTCGTCCAAAAAGATGGGGCCTGGCCTCTCTGGTCTCTTGATCTTAATCCAACGAACTTGTCAGTGTAGTCTGTACTTGAAGCGAGAGGTTTCCAGAGATCCCAACTCGGTCGCAAATGTCAAGTCAATACTCCGCGCCGGGGAAGAAATTTTACAGGAAATGTTTCTTGCCGCAGCTGAGGATTCATTGCGCCGATTTGAGGCCGCATTTGAAAATAATGACAGTCATCTTGCGAAAACCTTGGGGTTTTCTGTTCATTGTGGTGTTCATTTATCAGTATACTTCAGTATATATGTTTTTCACCAAGGAAAATATTTTACTTGTAAGTTATTTGTTTTCGTTTGTTTCCATACTTATGCCCCTCCTTGTATGTTATAGGAAATAATTATATGATTTTCACGCTTGCTTCTAGTTTTTTCATAGATACCAAGAAACCTAAATGTACATTTTAAAGTGGTGCTCCAGTTCGAGATGAGTGCAATTACAATCACAAACTTTTCAGTCATGTTTTGGACTGAGGGTAGAGTTATGATTATTATCTCCCATGTTAGAGTCATGCTCAATTTCTTTTATTTGACTGAGTAGAAGTAAGGTTATTTTCTCGTATATTGAAATTGTATTCTATGTCTCATTTGTGCTGGAATGCAACCCTGAATTTGGGCTCAAATTCTGAAGTATGATGAACATAAAAATTGCAAAATTTACTGATTGAAATCACTTTTTCGTAAGTTTTAGTTTCATTCATTTAGCTATGGACGTATCTATCGTGAAGTATTACATTAAAGTAAAGAATTACTTTTCAGTTCGTACTTGATACCCTTTTTGACTTAAATTTTCGTATCTAACTGCAAAACGATGACAGCTCGAGCGACACTAGCGAGTTTTGGTTGCATCTCTGGACATGCTGGCGAATTTTTGTGGACCTACCTGCTCAGTAGTCTATTGGTTTTGAGCAGTGTAGGCGTGTGTAGTCATCTTTGCCCCCGTGCAGTGTAAACGACATGTTCCACTGCGGGTTTTGTACAAATTTGCAAGCTTCATTGCTGACGTCGAATATAAACACGTGAAGTTATCACTGCCCTCGTGAGGAGGACATGTGGCTGTGTGTACACGCTGATGTGTTACAGACTTTGTGAGCTACTACACGCTGCCGTCGACGGTGATGCATCATCCCGTGCACCAGTCTGTGAAGGCCGCCTACTCCTTCTACAACGTCTCCACCCAGACGCCCTGGAAAGTTCTCATGAAAGATGCGCTCATTTCTGCTAAAAATGTGCGTTATTAGCATGTGCAATCATTTTCGTAACTACTGTAATTATGTAGTAACGATGTCTTTTACTTCGAGAGGGCAGATTGATATGTAGTCATTGTACCTTTTGCGATCGGTTGGCTTTTGAGGTCTTTGATCTGCTATTATTCTCCTATCATATGTTTTGTTTATTAAATGAAATACCATAACTTTTCAATTGTTTTCAGGAGCTGTGGGTGTGATATACTATTATTTTTGTTATGTGAGTAAGATAAGCAGTGCTTCATTTATTTTGTTTCCATGGTTCACATCACAGACTGAATTCGACGTGTTCAACGCATTGGACTTGATGGAGAACAAGACATTTTTAGAAGAGCTCAAGTTCGGTCAAGGGGACGGCAACTTGCAGTATTACATGTACAACTGGCGCTGCGCACCCATGCCTCCTGAGAAGGTTAGTTCCTCTTCAGTCTCCAGTGTGTACCGCAGAAGGTACGTTCCTCCTCAGCCTCCAGTGTGTACCGCAGAAGGTGCGTTCCTCCTCAGCCTCCAGTGCGTACCTCAGAAGGCATGTGTACTGCAGAAGGTACGTTCCTCCTCAGCCTCCAGTGCATACCTCAGAAGGTACGTTCCTCCTCAGCCTCCTGTGTGGCTCCTCTTCTCTGCTGTGCCGCTCTTGCTAGGGTTGTGGTAAATCGTATACATCAGATGTGGTGACTATTAAAAGCTGCGTCTGTGCTTCTCCCTTCCTTCAACCATTACGAGTAAGTTTTTAAACAAGCTTTGATAAATTTCTAAATTACAGTGACCACAACCACACTAAGAAAAATGAGAAATTATGTATCGGGTTGCATTTTTAGTTGTCACAGAATAGATACACCCAGAATGTATGAATTGATACACTCTGTATATCTACACACTTTAACAATATTTCTACGCTCTTACCCGCATTTTACTACACACCCAGATGTGTATAGGTACGTGCATCTGGGGGTGTATTATTCGAAGCATTTGAAACATTTATTCACCTCAAGTAATTTTCATTTGACCCAATAATGCAATCGAACAAGGAATGACATCACGAGCTACCGCAGGTGAGACGCTACTTGTGAGTCTAAATAAGCTACTCGGCTTCTACGGCATACAATGTAAGGAAAGAGAGGATTTTGATTTAGGGTAGGCCATTGTATATCCTGTATATGGGTTCCATGTTTTATTATAAAATGCCATTCTTCGCGGAACATTTTCAATTTCCCTAATATAGTTCAGAGTACTCGCATCATCAAGAAAAAAAATTACTTCCAAGACCGAACTATCTCTGCCCTGAGCTTTTAACCTCCATCCAACACTTGAGAGGACCACTTCTCATGGGCTGGTTCATCTAAAGTTGTTTATCTAAATTTCCGTGAAATTTTCTCAGGTAATGCTAGTAAATATAGTTCTAGCATCTTCTCGGTAGGCCAGACCTGAATTTGGGTCGCTTATTTTTATACCAAGGCGCTTTCAAATTTCATCACGAGTTGCTCGGTCTTAATGCGAGCAAACAGTTCCCTAGACTTTAGGTAGCAGACAGCTTGATAATCGAGTGGACACCCACCTTAGAGTCAGAAAAGTGTTGGAAATGGGCGTCGGTGCTGTACACCGCTGCGTATGACTCTTGAAAATATATCGCCATGTACGTCGGTCGCAGGGTTGAAGTTCGTTTGGTGAAAACAAGCGATTACTGCATGAAGTATTAGCCCAGTCTAAATTTGTTTCGCCGGGCTATCTATAATTTTCTAGCATTAGTAATATTTTCTAGTAATATTGTCTAGTCTCAGTTATTATCGACGTGGCGGAGAAAAAGTTAAACTGGGAGGTAGTGCTCTCATGTTTTATACAATAATTATCAACGAGTCGTAAAAACTATCCTCCCCGTGCCAGTTTTTTGTCTGATCCTCTGTTTTGTCCCCCGCCCCTTCCCGCTCTGTTGTGCGAACCTATGGAAGGACTCCGGTTGCATTCAAAGCCCAGCCAAGCTAAGTTGTCCATTGAAGCATTGAAGACAGCTTTATTTTTGTGCAGGTCGGCCTCGTGTTGCAGTAGACGGCAGCAGCCCAGTGTCCCGGCGCTCCACGTGCTCCCGTCTCCAATTCATCCTAGTTAATTCGATCATTTTTTTCTGTCGTGTGAATTCAAAACTCACTAAACCATCATCAAGTCATCTGCAATGCCTTCTTACCAGCTTTTCACGAGCTTTTTACGGTCTTTCGTTCTTCTTGAAGGATGGATTATTGTGCGAGTCTGTATAGTTTCATTTATTCGGGGTCTCTTCACTTCGCTCTATCGACTTCCATGAATGTGTGTCGAGTTACTCGGGGAATGTGCTGCGTACGCCGTCGCACCTCATCCCATCTTCTCTGTGTAAAATATTTAGCATAAACTTCTCAATTCGCGCTCATGTGCCCCCGACTCTTGTGTCAGGAGCTCTATGCCCTGTGGTGTCATTCACGTCAAGCAAACGATGTCGATCAGATTTCATGGCGGCGTGATGCGCTTTCACTGTGCGATGTTCCCACTCTGCCTGTCGCTTCTTCATTCGCTGTGAGCTTCAGAACGTGAATTTGTGTTCACATCTATCCCTTCACGACCTGCACCGCAGCATTTCATGTACAGAGCAAATAGAATTTTTCAAAAAATGTTCTGAATACTAAAAAAAGTTTATATTTTAGGGAGTTGATTTTACTGAAATTCATTAAGTGTCGAATTCCGTTTTTCAAGAAATGATTGCCGTTAGAAACATGAGAGCGAGGAAAGCTGTTTGCAAGCTTGCCATAGTTATCGACTAATAAATTATAGCTGTGTTATGATAGAGTTAACACGTTCTCCGCGTATTGTGCCATTGGTGTACGGATGAAACAGTTCCACTGTTTTGTAATGGTTTGCTTGTGTCAAAACTCACATTTGACTTTAGTTTACAGAAAATCATTGAGTTATTAAAATAACTAAAAACTATTTTTTCAAATGAAAAAGATATCAAACATAATTAATGCAAGTCTAACTTCAAAACGCGTAGGAGTCACCGAATTTATATTCGGCGTTCTTTTATGGAACAATTTAACTATCTACATTCATTCGTAGAGAGCGTGTGAGAATTTGGGGGCTCTACCAGCCACACCTTTCTAGAGGATGCGCGTGATGAAGTTTGTCCATCTCATGATAGGTTTGTGATAACTTTCATTTAACTTTTGCTGTATGGATTGCTTGAGGTATTCCATTGCGTACCAGATTTAGATTCTAAGTGGGAATGTTCTTGGGTAAAAGTCCTTGTAACGCGCCTCTGTTTTTAGTATTTACTGTAACTGCCTGCATTTCCGAGCTAGGGGGCAGCTGTGCGAGTGTTGCCAATGTTCGTATTGCAGTTCAAGTCGTACCTCTGATGCTTTCCGCAGCCGTGTGTCGTGCTGCCGTCTGCCACAATCTGGCTTCACAACTCCGCTTGGTTCATCTGCGTTATCGCTAATTGCTGCTGGGGGGCTTTTGTATTGTATTTTTTAGCTGGGTGTTGGTAATGCTATTATTTCTTAGTGCATTTCTATTCCATGAGTTGCTAGTATTCTGACACTAGGTGCTCCTATCTCGTTCTACGAGAACTTTAAGTTATGTGGCCAATGAATTTTACTTCTTTTGGACTTATGAAATTTAACTTGTTCATTGCAGAAATGTTACTTGAAATACGTAACCGATTTTATTTTAAATTCCAGTGTGGTACATTTTGATTACCTGAGCTTTAAATCATTGCCAAACACTTATTTAGGTCTTCTTTTGCTAGTTTTGGATATGTATTTTTTGTTGATGTTTTTGAATGAATAATGAAAAATCAGTATCGAGCATTTGTCGTCGAATGTTTTTGTTGTTTATTATTCTGTGTGACTGATTGACAGAAGTCGCTTGCAATCATGATCGTATTTTTCTGTCCCCACCCGGTTTGTATTCGTGAGTTATCGTTGATAACGTGATTATAAATTCGTACGAGTTGCACCGAGTCATTCTTCCCCTAAATAAAAGCGCATAAGCGGGTATGTCAGGTGGCTGCTACTCAGTCCAACGTTTTCGCGAGCATCTATAATTATTTATAATTTGGGCCGCCCAAGCTCAGATATCGCCGCCGCATGGGAGATTATCGTTGGAGCGGCGAGAAGTTAGACCGGGTTAATATGTTCCTTTCTCAGTCTCAGTTGGATGCTGTGATATCAGTCATGATCACGTACAGCTGTGTACAGGCAATTATCATCGTATCAGCTATTCTGAAAACTGGCAGTACTGGTTTTGCCTCCGTATTTATCGCTCTATTCTGAAAACTCTGGCAGTACTGGTTTTGCCTCCGTATTTATCGCTCTATTCTCATGTTATTGCAGCTCGCTTCTTATTCTGGTTTGTGAAGTTTGCCGGCCGTAAAACTTGAGCGGCCTCGCTGGTGGTAGTGACTGGGCACGCTCAGAGGTAGACTTGAAACTAAATCACCAAAATGGAGCCGAAAATTGTTACATTGTCAGATAACAGATTCCTTGCTGGATGAATTAGAATGGGAATAAAATTTTCTGAACCGTATCGAGTCAAATTTATTGAAGCTGATTTGGTTGTTTAAAATTTTGAAAATATGTTTTTAACCCATCATTCCTACTAGCGTTCAGTGTTCAACACTACCTTATTTTAGCCCTTACCTCATTACTAGGTAAAGTCGTCATATGAAGGGCATTGAAACGTTAGTTGAGTTGCTTTAAATTTTATGAGAGAAATTGTACTTTCACTTCATGATTTTTGAATTTCTTTGTTTGATGCCCTAACTTCGTTAGCAATTCAGTGTTGCGTTTTACTACTTAAAAAGTTTCTTTTTAAGTTTTTAGATAAATTCCTGTCGCGTAAGGTCATAATAAGCTGTACGATATTCAATGTATGTCCACGCTAACGTGTGAAAAATTGATTTGCTGATATATTTCACACATGTACTGTAATGGCGCTCTAAAACGTTACCATGAATGTTTTCAACACTCACAAGCGTATTGAAGTAGAGTGCATTTTGAAACTTTTTCCGCGTACATGAAGAAACGGTAATTTTTTGGTTATCCACATTTGACTTTGACTTGCCTCGTCATCCTGTTGATTGTTGAGAACCATCGAAACACTGTCATCGTGGGAGGAAAGTCGGCACATGCAATTCCAATGATGTATTAATTTGCTTGTTATTTATAGACTTAGTTTAATAGAAGATGAAGCGTTAAGTCGCCTGTCGCCGGTTCACGAATGCACAAAATGTGCTCGGGTTTGGCGTACCATCATTGTCCCTTCTATCCATGGGAAAATTAATCGTTGCAGCAGAATGTGTACAAACATATCTGGACTCATTTTCACATTTTGGTACCTACCTGGCTCCGTTATGAACTTGTCGATGTTTTGTAATGCGGTAGTTTGGTGCAGTTCAATTTTTACCACACTCGATGAAATCATCGATAGGAAAGTCTAAATCCACTTACTTCACCCTCTGCTGGACATAGATATTTGTTCTTCATGTGAACTGTGAGTCGGAAAAATATTTAAGAAACTCGTTGCAAACGCGATATTAACGAATTATTGTTACGTATTGCCTATTGAAGGGTTTTTGTTCTACATAAATGAATTTGTAAATTCTTCAAACGCTTTCGGGTGGAACAATGTCTAAATCATCTGTTTAAACTGACGTCTACGAATTGCTTGGCGATGTTGAAGGTAGAAATTTGTATTTGCTTATTCTCTCCAGCGATATTCCCAGAGATGGCTAAGCAGTATTGAGATTCAGCCAACATGCTAGCGAAAAAAGAGGGTTAATTTCATTTTGATGTTGGTGAAACCAGAGTTAAACTTTTTTTAGCGTCTCTGGCCGCGTTATCATCTTGAGATAAGACCGAGTTCAAGTGGTTTTGCTAATCACGCTGAGCATTTCTGCTTCGAGGGTGCCGGCATTTCATTTGTGCTAACTCAGCCTTTATGACGGATAATGTGTAGATTAAACTTAATAGGACGACAGAGCAACCCAAAGACTGCAAAGTCTCTCCTGTGTTTGACTGTTTGAAGTATGCATTTAGGATCGTAAGCTCCGTGCATCTGGCAGCTTGTAGGGAACCAAGTAAACGACTCATCACGCCATTCATGATTGCAGTCCTAAGTTGTCAGTTTTGGAATCATTATACCACGCGACTATGGATTGAACTTATGTTCTCTTTAAAAAAAATTAAAACCTCAATTTTTTGGTAAATATTGGATCTCGTAGCTCCATTCGTACTTACCATTTCGTTACGACAGTTTGATGAAAGTAATTGATGTAAAATATTTTTGACTAATTTGAAGTTCTTTGTCCTCGATTCATCTTGTTGTTCTATTGTCCTCGTGAATAATTTTGATTTCTGCCTTCTACATTCATTGCTGCGGTGTATTTTACAGTATTTTATGCGAGCTGTCATCGTCGTAGACACCGTCATTAGCGACGCGTTCAGTGACACATGTGACGTGACTTTTGTTCCTGGCAAAATACTCGTTTCCTAACTTCTCTTGTTAGAAAACGGAAGAAAATGCACATTATTCCAACGAAACTCTGCTTTAGTATTTATCATATTTTACTGGTATCACTCGTATATTGACGAAAGATGAATTCGAAAATCAATTTACCTGACCACGAAGGTAAGCTTCTAGAATAAACCTATTGAGTTCATTGGTGTGTTTTTTTAGAAAGAGAAAGGAAATCATGATTTTAGCCATGAACGAAACGAAAATGATTGTTAAATAGTGTAATCCATCTATTTTCCTCATTCATGTGATCGTGTATTGAGCACAAACGAGCGTCGCCGTTCGTTTGAAAATTGAGTCGCGCTTTTTTGTCGCGTGATCTTGGACGCTTGAAAAATGTTCATATTCTTGCTTTCAGAGGTTGAAAGCGTTGTAGTATTAAATGTCATCACACTCAGGCAGCATCAGCTAGGAACGTCGCGAAGATTTCTGCGGGCCATTAGGGAAATTTAGTAACATTCGCTGGGGGTCAAACGTATTTTATCGAATGCTTACAAAGGGGCACGGTATAATTGACGCAATTTTTTCAAGACTCTGAGAGCATTGAAAGAGATTGTGGCTTTATCATGACGGCGAATCCCAATGTTATTATTGCTATTTGTGAAATTACTGCAGTTAGGTGACCTCAACTATACATACGCCTATGGGACATTTATCTTTCGTGCCCACTTTGTTCCTTTCAATTTTCACTGTTTCTTCTTTGTCTTTTCTTCTTCTTCCTTCATAACTTGCTGTCTCTATGCGCAGCGGAGCCTTTTTGGGAACACACCTGAGCATAGATTTCTTGTTCTTTTTAGTCCAGACTAAATGGCCCCTTCTCTTCACTCACTTTGGTTCACACTCCGTGTAGATATGGAGCCCCATACCAACTAGATGTCTGATTTGATTTTTGCAATTCACATTTTGGCTCTGCCTCCAAGATCTTCTAGTTTTTTAGCATACGAGTTTCCCAGCTTCCTGCTGACGTATTGGCTGCTGGTGAGGAATTTGTTGGTTTATTTGATGCCGCGTATTGCTTTCCAATTCTTAGTTTTCAATCGATGCCCTTACTGAAATCGATGTCATGCCTTATTCACCGTTTAAGGTGTTCTTTACTTTCCTTAGCCTAAAAATTCGCCCTCAGACCTCAAAGGGTAGCCTTAACCAATCTGACCCACAGTCCCTGTACGTGCGTTTCGTTGTATCCGTATTCTTCCAGCCATCGACATGAACTAGTGGACTGTCACTGGTGGTGAGCCTAGCGTTGCCTCAGAAGTTGCGTGTTTCAGATATGCACGCGACAGTTTGTGCGTGTGAGCATTTCTAAGGCTTGAACAAAATGCTCCTATAACTCTACTCCCGAGAACGTTTCCTCGTGTTCAACGAATGCCATTCAGCCATTCAAAGTATAAAATGGGGTACTGTATATATGTATGTATACATATATGTGTATATATATTTACATATTCGTAACACTTCCGAGCACAAATGGGCTTAGAGCCTAAGTCTGGCCCGAGCTCCTTATTGGTTTCCTTCGCACTTCCATCAAATTTGTCCATCCTATGAAACTGCAGCCGCAACTGCAAGCTTGACTCAAATCTCAGTCCAAGTCTGTAAGTCTGTGAGCTGTGTCCTTGCCTCATTCACCTGCTCACTCCATTCCAACCACTTCGGATTTCATGTGCTGTGTTTCTGTCAGTCATGTTCAGGTTAACAACCCGCTATTTTATATCCACCCGACTGAAAATGAGTATAAACATCATTAAAATTTCAGAAAGCGCAACATAACATTGCGCTTGAATTTATTCATGTGAGGGGTTACGTGTGATTGAGTACAAACCTTATCTCTTTCTCTCTTCATCGCCTATGCCCGTTTACCCTTTCCTTCAATTACATTTACTAGTAATGAGCATGTTTGTTTATTCCAGCCGTCGGTAATTTTGATTGGTCGTGAGGATTTCTTCAGAAACCACCATCAGGATTTTTGCATGTCCATAATTTGCCGCCAAACTGCGGACATCTTGCATAGGCGGTTTAGTCAAATATGATTGGTGCCGTAATCAATAAACCATGAAATTAGCCTTTTTTCTTTTTCCATTGTTATAAAAGCAGCGTGAATGCTAAATGCAACAAAATGGCCAGAATCATTCCTCATAAAGGTGATTCAAAAGAAAATGAAACCCAAATTCAATTAATTATATTGCCTTTGACTTAAAGTCTTTCTAAATCTGCATTGCGTATCCATAATATTGGGTTTCCTTTTTTAACCACCCTGTATATTTGATGGTTTGTTTTTTACGCGAGTTTTGTGTAGGTTTTGGTATCTGAGGCCTGTGTAGGTAGATCACTTTTAAGCTTCAGCAGGAGGGAAGACAGTTTACGCTTATCGTTGCAATCATCCAATAGTCAGCGAAATTTCCGTGGGACTCTTGCAATTAGCTCGAAACTCCAAACAAGGGCAGATATGTTGAGTTCCTGAACATCGGGGGGGTTACGTTAGGTTAGGTTGCTGACAACGAGAGGGCAGAGTTGAAGCCAAACACGCCTCGGATGATGAACCAGATAACGCGGGAGTTCCTTTTAGGGACTTATCCACGTATAAAGTTTGCTGTACGGCGAGTCTGGCAGTATCGATGGAACACAAAAGTATGTAATAAACTTGAAACAAACCCATAATTTAAGAGTGGTCCTCTGCCGGGTGTCGTAACCGGGAGTAGAGGTTGCCTTGTGCTAACTGCGCATCGGCCACTGCCGTCTTACCCACGGCTATCTGATGGCACGTCATCCCCAACCTTACTGCAATGACAGCTTTGTGCCACTCGCACTGCAGCATAATATTGCTGAATGCCCTAGTTTCTCAGTCACCATAAGAGAGTGTTACATTTTCGAGGTGCGGATACTAATATAATAATGATCGGAATTTTCCGTGAAGTCTCTCGCACCCGCTTTGATACCAACTTGTTGATGACATTTCTTGAACGATAAAATTTTCTTAATATGCTGTGATAAACCAAGTTACTAACATACGTCGTTTTCGCGTACTGCTGACGCAAACAAAATGCGGCCGAGCGCACCACGTCTGCTGGCCACTGGGGTTGCCGCGTGGGTGTGGAGCTCGGCCGTAATTGGGTGGGCAGCTGAAACCCAAGGGCTCGGTTACCCTCCAATTTTCAAACACATCTTCTTCAAGTTACGAAATTAACGTACTCCGGCATTGTGCCTCTCTGACACTCGAGCTTTTTCCAAACCCGAAGATGCGAAGAGTGCAGGAACCAAGTGAAGAGAAATGGAAATGGCCCAATTTTCTGTCATTTTCATCCTATAGAAAACTCAGATACCTAAGCAACTTATAAGCTTTGAAGGAGAGTTCGTGTCTTTCAGTACACGGTGGAAGATTTCGAAATGCTAATTGCTTTTCTGCTGTGGTTTTGTCTGAAAGAAACCTTTATTAATTCTTACACGTTTTACCGTTGGGTTTTCAATGACTAACAACTACTGGCGTGGTGGGGGATGTGAGGAATGTGTGGTTTAAACTTCTTTTTTTCATGGGAAGTACTCCCTGCTTACGTGAAGATGCCTCGATGGTCCTTGCTGTACGTGTGTCTTTGTGAACAAGATAATCTTTATAGCGATATAGGCGGTGGATAGCTTTTAAAGTTGTGAGACGTACGGCGCAACATAGTCCAAGTCACTAAAGCGCTAGAAAATTGCTACTACTACTACTACTCATCATGGACACGCGTCAAGAGACTGAGGTGCGTAGTTCACAATGCATGAGATAGGAAAGTTTTTCGGCACGGTTAGTAACATAGAAATTACTTTCTACCATCATGAAACATTAGGTATGTTAGTGCATACTGGGCAGGTGTATGTTTGCACAAGTGGGAACTTGCTCAGTCATGAGATCTAACATTACCGACTGACTGACATCTCAATGTACCGTTCATGCCATTTGGGAAACCCCAATTGCCTCTACTTAATTAGAAGTAGATTAAAAAGGGGTGTATATTGGACTGAAACAGCAGGGAAAAATAATATAAAATTGATAATATTTTGGTTGACTTGAACAATTTGACAAGACATGCGATTTGACAAGCAGCTTCACGACACGTTTGCTTCGTCAAAAGTCGAGGGGTGTGAGTATCAAAGTGTGGATTGAAGGGGAGAAAACTCATTTAAGAATAAAAAGATAAAGGCACAGTCTTATTTTACAAATATTCATCATACTAGTTGATCACACTATTCATCACAGGAGACTGAAAATCTGACATCTGTCAAATTTTCAGTCTTTGATTTATGCAAATTTTTATGAATCGCATGCGTAGGGATTGAGGATAATGGCATAGAGAGAACAAGGCATTAGTTTACTTATAGCGTCACTACAGTGCATCAAATTCATAAGAAAGTTATGACAAAATATCAAGCACATTCAGTGCATTGCCTTCAACTTATAAAAACTCTAAGAATTATTGTAACAGACAGTTCACATTAATGTGTACGTGGCACTTTAATAGCTCCATTAGAGAAGAAATGTAAGCGAGAAGCTCGCACATAAACTTATGATAAGAATAAATAATACACAATAAAATCCAAACTCAAGTGCCGCAAAAGAACGAAGAACACATCCCATCGGTGAGCGCTACAAGGCAGGCTAGGAAAGCGTGTGTTGAATCCTCAACAGTACAAATTAATATCCAATAAAATATTTATTTCAGTGATGTCTTCAGAAGGGCACATCAAAAAGGAGTGCGTGTGTACAGCTTTACAATTCAACAGAGGGCGAATTGATGTTTTTGGACACAATAAAATTTCAACTTGTGATCATAACCCTCTCCTCAAGAACAAGAATTTCACCTCCACTTACGTCGCTCGTATTTCCACCACAAGAGATTTTTCTGTAAGTCTAACCTTCTTTTAAGATATTTTAAAAGTTTAGCACCAAGATTTCTACTAAGATATCTCTAAATTTTCAGGGAAAGTAGAGCCTTGCTAACCATTACACATCTTGTCATTCTTAGTAAGCCATGCAGGCTTCTAGATTTTTTTGTGTTTAATATCCTAATTAGAAAGAGCATTAAGTAAATCTTTGCCCTAAATTTACGACTTTGAAGTTTTCATAGTGAAGGACCGAAGACTTTTCGCATTTAGTGCTTCTAGTGGAAAAGATCGCTCTAGCTCCTAATTGTCGATAGAACTTTACGAAGAACCTGTAATTTCGCACCAACATTGCATAATAATATTTACTCATGCTATGCTACAAGCTACAGCGGTTCGAGCATTGACTGGAGGACCCGGAGTTCTGCGATATCACAATGGTTCACAAAAGCGCTTTGCTGTGAGACAAACTGCCCTGAGCTGCACTCGCACGCCAAACAACTGCATCAAGTGCCGAGTCTTCTCACGTCGCTTTGTATCACACTTCACCGGGCTGATTTATCTCCGCGATTGGGCAACAGTTAAACGAACTGCCACTATTGGGTCTAAAACTCTATTTACACGAGTGCGAAGTACATCTTAGTTCACTAGCATATATTATTTGTATGTCGGAACTAAGCATCGTTAATTTATCACTGCATTATATTGGCGAGTGGTAAACCAGAAAGTGTACAACAGTTTCACAAAAAAGGACACCGTCTGTCAAAACACAGCGGTGTGAGAAACGGTGATAATGCAATTTCTAAAAACTTTGAAAAATGCCCGAAATTTTTTTTTCTGCACGTTGTAACTATTTAAAAAGTAGTAAGCTGTTGCCTATGCTCATTTTTCGGATATAGTGTAAGACAGAACGTAGGAATAAATGTTCAACCGGCCTTGCACGAAATGTCCTCTCCTGAATATCTTTCGGGCATCTGTCTTAGCATGTAGAAGTGTACTAGTATGTGATTTAGTTCATTTTTGTGATAAATTATAATAGACTTTAATGCCTAAGCGCTTTCTGCAAAGAAAAATAGAAAATATTTAGAGATTTGAACTTCCAGTTCATACACAAATAACGTAAATAAATTGCATGAAATATTCTCAATCAAGTGACAACGTTAACAGCTGAAAAGAGCATTCCACTAGAAAAAGAGCAAAAACAATAGGTGTCGATCTCATTAGTGGTCTTATATTTTCAATTCAATCTATGAAAATTCAAAATTTCAAGTTAATTCTTTAACCTTTCGTTGATACTTGATTTGAACAACGATGAAATGAAGAGGCTTAATCAGCATTTTTTCGTATAAGTCCAATAATACTTTACACACAGGCCTTCTTCTCTAGACGGATTGGTAAATAGGTTTATAAATATATTTTCAAAACAGGAATATTACAAAGAACGCACCCTCTAATTATTCTGATATTAACCTGCAAGGCTCTGTGGGACCTTAGTTGGAGAGACAATTTTTGGCAGATGCATTGGCGGCAGTGAAGGCATGACAAACCATGGAATACGAATAGAAAGAACTAACACTTGAAAATTAGATCAATATATGTCGAAAAGTTTGCGACACGCTGAAAACTTTCTCGCGATATTGATGACATGGGGTGAGGCAATTAAACTGAATAGTTTTTCATCCTTGATTTGGAGTAGAACAATAATAAGATTGGTGGCACAGCTGGTCCATGTATCTACAATGAACATGTCACACAGAAGCGTGATCGTCTACTGCAACCTACTAGCCATCATTATTATTGAGCTTCTTCATATTTTTTCCAACTTCGCTTCGATGCTTAGGAGAATGAAATATTTCAACCGTCAACGAGGTTTGACGATAAAAGCGTCCGAAATGAGAGCCATCGTCATAACTTCGGTCTATCAGCTCTTTCCAGGAATATTTTCCGGCACCAAAAACTGTCAGCTAAAACCATTACAAAGAGACTTTTTTGCCAGTCGAGAAAGTCGCCTTTCCAAGAAGCATTCAAGTTACGCATACCTCAACATCAATGCGTCGCTGCATGCTCGTTCTACGTCAGCACGAACACGTATAGTTTTCTATGTAATGCTCATGTTCCACTGAGAAACACGAAAGAGGTCTACAGTTGTTACAGGACACTTTCTCACCAAACGACGGAAATACTCCTTTGGTTTTCACAAAGCGGCACGTGAGGGATGCTAAATATTTGCACGAACAACAACAGCAGGCTACAAATACAAAAATGGGTGATTCAATGTTTCATAAGCTAAACTGGACTCGTGCCAAATGTACAAGTAAATCTAACACCCATCACCTTTCATGCACCAGACAAGACGAGATCAGAGCAAGCTTACCCATCTGTTCTGAATAAATCGTAAATGATGGCCTAGGGTCTAACCGCGTGATTAAACGGTGAGTAACCTACTAACATGATAAAATCGAGTATAAAATAAAATTTGTAATAAAAAATAAGAGCAAGATAGAAAATATATCGAGCCATGATTGGTCAAGCTGGTTTGTATCTCGCTTAAATAATTATATAATCGCTCTCACAGATATTAGGCTTTAGAATGTGTCAAAGTGACAAAATTTAAAATTAAAGCTAAATATTGTCAAGTAATGCATAGATTATCCGAAGGCTTCATAAGGTCAGACATGAATGCACCCAAGGAATAGGATACGAATTACGAAGTTTTAAATCGGGGCGGTTTCTGCAAGCACGCAGAAAAGTGATCGCTGTGTGCGAGACTTCGCTGAGCAGCCACTAAAGTGCGGACACTGGAGTGCGGTATGAGCTTCTCAAGTACAACCAGCCACTAATTTCTTACCTTATTCATAAACATACAGCGTTAGAACGTTAGGACTCTAGAGAGGCAGGTCCAAGGCAGGGGACGTTCGTACAGGGTTGCGTGCACGGACCACAATAGCACCAATGAAAGCATCGTGTTTTGTTTTACAAGCGTTTGCTGTTATTTCATAACACTCATCTTAAACTAAATAACTTCTCGAACTAAAATCCACCTCACAACATCCACAAAATCGACTCTGGCATCACGAGTATGTATCTTCTCTTATGCTGTGATGACACTCTACTTCCAAAAGACCGCTGAAAATATTTCGACGGAATTCTGCACCATTTTCCATATATCGTAAGAAGTATGATGACGATCATTTTCTGATCGTTCGGTGGGTGCCGCGTGAAAAACTTTCGCAGCATTATGCGTAAGTATAACGAGTGCTGTGGTGAAAGACTGAACATAATACTGTTGAAAGTTTGAAATAACAACTCTAGTTGATCTACCTAAACGATCCCAAACCATTTGTCAAAATTGAAATCTTTACATGAACCTAACTAGTCAACGCTACTTTAAATTTCAAAGTTTTCATTTAAAATTACGTCTCATTTCCCAAGTACAATGCAAATTTTGTACTGGAAGCACTTTCCCTTCAATTGATAAGAATTTAAAAATTTTACAAGTAATTTCACAGTACATTGTTGCCTTTCATTCATCTGACATAATGTCTAAAATGTCTAAACAACTAATTGATATGGAGAACCTTTAATCCTAATCAGAATTTTGACTTCGACAGAAAACGAAAGCATTGTTTGACGATTTTGATTTCACTGTCAAAAGATTACTATTCAATTCTATACTGGACTGCTCGAACATAAAGAAGATTCGTTTTTACATTTCCGTAGGTGGTGTACCGCATGAAGGATTGTGTTTTCTTAGAGCAAGCGAAAATATTTCAGGGTGCAATGAGAATCTTGCTGACGAAGGTTTTCAAAGTCCACAAGGTATTCTTCTCGCTCTCGTAGGTGGCCTGGGCCGGCCCTCTGGTGAAGCCGTCCTCGCGCTGGGATCTGGAGGTCGGGTGCCTCAACTGGGAGCTGGGACGCAGGGACGTGGGGCCGTGAGCAATGGTGGTGATGCTGCTCACCACCTTCCATACGCCTATTTCACCTTCCACCGCCGCCACCACTTTTTAAGGACAAAGGTTATGCACCTCAGTTGGGTTTAAAAGAACAATGAACAATGATCAATGAACAACGCTTGTTCGTTCTTTCATTTTATGGGAGCGATTTGAAAGACATCTGATAGAATGGGACCAATGAACTCAAATCTTAAGTTTAAGGTTGGTTGGTCGGTTTCACAATTTGGTGCCGTAGTTGAATGGTTCAGATTCTTTCCCTCCTCTTAACATTCTAGGTTAAGAAGAGTTCTGTCAATGTCCGAAACCTTGTAACCGACAGAAGTAACTGATATTTGTGCAATCCTTTTCATTCCAGATCCTAATGCTAAGTACTGAAAGATTTAAAAGCCCTAGAATTGTTAACAAGCAATAATTGATAAAATATTGTTTTGTTACTTGTATCTTTTTACTTTTACGTCCGTTGTACTTTTGTCAATGGAAATCCCTGAAAATAATTTTTCATCATTTTTAAGATTAAAATCAAACTAGTCACAATGAATAGTACTTCTGCAATTTGAGATGTTTGTAATCATTCGTGCATGTGGTGGGTTAATAGGTAAAAAAATGGAAGATATACGAAAGAGAGAGAGAGAGAACATTATCGCATGATTGAAATTGTAACCTTAATAAGAGCCTTATGGCTTATGGTCAGAAGAAATTGAAATACTTTAATTACAAATTACGCTCATTCTTGTAAAATGTTTTCGTACATAGGTAAAGAACTGAGGAAACCATCTGAGGAGAACTCAAGACTTACCAAGCTTCCGAGACATTGCCTCGTCAGGGATGCAAGAAGCTCCCTTGCAGAGCTGGAACAGGGGCGCTTTCTTGAGCGGGACGTCCACCCACGCAGAACCGTTGTACTTGACCAGCATTGTGTACTGCGTGAGGCGCTGGAGAGTGAACCCATCGGGAGGTTGGGTGTCTAGCGGTAGCCCAAAAATGTTAATAGGCAGTTCAAAATCGTCTGCTGAATGCTGTTTTCCAGAATTGTGATAATTGTTGCTAGAATTCGGCACGTCATTGGATTCAAGATCTTTCGAGTACACAGCCGCTAGTTTGGGAGTGAATTTAATTGCTTCCGATCTATTTTTTACCGGTTCAAATTTCACCGAAGTTCTCACTTCGGCTGTGAACTTAGCCCCTCCATCTAGTTGATTTTTTTCGTAGATGACGTTTCTCTTACCATTGCGGAATGTCATAACAGGATGGCCAAAGTAACTGCTTTTCTCACCGGCAGAGCTGGATCTCAAAAACTTCACAGAATTTTTATCATCGTTGTGCTTTATGCGATTATGGCGTAGGTGGAAGCTCGGAGGCTTAAAAAACGTCAACTCTCGCGATCGCACTTTACTATTAAATCTAACGGTTCTCTTTTCAACTGGATCATCGGGTTGTATCAAGTATTGGGGCGCTGGCCTTTTCAGTTTCGGGCTTCGTTCACTTAGTGGTAGCTCAAAAATTTCCCCGGCAGCAGAAAACCCTTCTTCGGCATCATCTTCTTCGGCTTCGTCATCGTCACTTCCAAAAGAGCTCCTCGTCGTTCTTTGGTTGTTTGTTTGAGCTGATCCTAGAAAAGAATTCGAAATTGAATTTGATAGATCGTCCCAAGCTATTATTTTGAGCACAAGTCCTCTACAAAGTTGTCCTGAGATCAAGGGCTCCCAATCCAAGATGACGCTTGCATCGTAGTGTGCCTGCCAGAGGTTCTCTCCCTCGGTCGTGGACATGAGCTTCACATTCGCTTCACAGAGAGGACAGTGGCCGGTGTTGACAACTTCCACTTGGCAGTAGCGGTTTGTGAGCAGATCAGGCGTGGGCAGGAAAGGAGTTATAGACGGATAACTCAAATTATTGGCAACGTTTCCTTCTTGCTTTTTAGGTCCTATTATCTGGTGGATCAGGGAAACGACGGGTATTTTTCCAGCAAGCTCTGAAAAAGGAGAACTTGTTCACAAAAAACGAATGCAATTTTTGACAGCTCAACAGTTTCGAGCGATAGACACACTTTCCAGATTTTTGCAAATTTTACATCTTACATATTATGAACAAATTAGTTACATCCACTCTTTACCGTCTACAGTTAGAAATTACTGAAAAAGTAAACACGTGAATAATTAATTTTAAAACACAAATACAAGAGCCCTGAAAGCAAGCCCTGCTGTATATATGAACGTGTTCTGTAAAATATTGAGACAAGATAAAATTAACGTATCGGAAAAGAGTTCGTTCTTTATCATTCAGGTCGAAAATTTTTATTAGTAATATTATTCATAGACTATTATTTTTCAAGAGACAACAATACTTCCACGTTGAGTTGTTATTTAGTACATCTTGCACCCTTTCTATGGACATGAAAGCTCAAAACAATTCAGTTTTTTGCGCTGAATGCTTATATCAAAGTTGACTATTAAGGAAAATATTATTTGGACATTTTATATTTCTAACAAAGAGATTTTTACAATTTTCTTATATTTAAGAATTCTTCGGCATTGAATTTTTAATCTCTACATCCCAGCAGGAACTGCTTTCTCTGAAGTTGACACTTCTGTTGCAAGGCTCTGTAGTGAACTTTGACTCATCTCTCGCCGAAACTTTGCTGTTAAGAGTTATGGTTCAACCCTTTTATTTACAATACAAAGGACCTCATACATATAACTTACTGCTGCCGCTGAGCATCACGCACGTGTAGTCAATACTTTCGCTGTCGATGGTTATCTCTGTGAGCTGGTGACATTGCTTGACTTTGTAAGGCAATCCAACGATTTTCCCGCTACTTCCTGATACAAGAACCATCTCGTTGCTGACACGTTCTGAGTGCACCGGCTTTTCCTCAGGAAAGTCAGACGAAGTATCTTCCTCTGACGTAAACTTGAGGGAAGGTCGAGGTCTGGCAGAGAGCGAGCCTGGCCGGTCAGCCGTGTACAGCCTGGAATCAGGAGTTGTTTGCGCTGACTCGGCTGCAACGTTGGAAGGATGTAAGTCAGGCGGTTCTTCGAGAGAAAACACCTTTGAGGCCCCGTATGCTCGATATGAACCCGGGAAAAGTAGGTCCGGCTTGGAGTCTCCTGTCACATCGGGGATGAGGACAGGCTGACCCGGGTATTCCAGCACTGGGGAGGAATCTGCTCAGAAAATTAATTTTTCATAGCATTCGAGGATGACGTTAAGGCCGCTATAAATAAAATGTGGAGCTTAATATTATGACTTCGATTCAGGCAAGTTTGTTTCTCGTTCGATCAATAATAAATCAAAATAAATTTGCCTTGAAAATTCAAAGAGCATGATGTTAAAGTGAGTCTCTGAAAGACAATTTAATTTTTGGAAACAAACTTCAGCACGAAATTTGCTGCATGGTTATTGGAAATGCCAGAAAGAGACGAAGCTCGATAATATTTCATGCAGCTTGAGAGCAACAAGTCCATGCGATCGAATGTGGCGCTCCGCCTGGCGTAATGCAATCGATCAAATTATTTTGTATATGACTGTGTTTAGTAATGCACGAAAAACTAGCTGCTTCCTTACGAATATATGCAATGAGCTTGTTACGAAAAGCTAGTGGCCTCTTTAGGAACCTGAATTTTGGAATCCATGCAAACGGAAAAAAATTAACAATTAGTTCATGAGTAGCCGGCTCACCTGACTCAACTCGGTCGGTGGTATCCCACACGACATGGCCGGTGTGAGGGTTGAAGAGTCGGATGAGCAGGTGAGTGCCGAGTACCAGGCAATTGGAATTGAGATCCCGATCTTCACTCATCTGCAGACAAATATGTGGGTGAATATAAATAAACATTTAAAATTGTTCATGTCATTGATAACAGAAGAAGCAAACACGATACATGCATTTATAAAGTTTAAAAGGTCTCAATTAGCAACATAAATACTCAAAATCTTGAAGCCATCCATTTAGACGACACACTACATTGGAAAAGAAATTAGGGAGATAAAAACAGCACAAAAGATTGATTATGCAGTGAGAATAAAGAATGTCAAGATCATTTGAATTAATCGAGCACTGAGATTAAAGTACAGAGTGAAAGACTGGTATGTTATGCAGTTGTAGCGACAGCCAGGCAAAAGTCTGAAAGCAGTGTCGGCATACACCCAACTTTGGACATCGAATTATAACTTTGCTCTCTATGCTGGAGTCCCGTCGGAAGCCAAGGGACTGTGCAGTCCCTGTTCTCAGACTTTGACTGATCGTAGAAGGTCTCTCAGGGCATTCTCTTACATAGGAACTAAAATTACCGAAACGAATATGAAGACACCCGCACAGATCACCGTCTTCTCCGGCCCCAGCATAGGAGCAACGGTATGTTCAAAAAGTCACAAAAAAGTTTTTGGAAACTGATCTACGTAATCTTTGTGTTCAGTGGTCGGAGGTTTTGGCTACCCTACTGGAGTATAAAGCTTACAAAAAAATTTAATTTGTTCGCTAAGAAATTCTGCAAGAATCATGACTCGAACATAGGCCAAATGAGGAGACGATGGCTCGCACAGCGTGTGGGCAAACCTCAGAAGCGGCGTCGAGTCCACAACTGAGTGGATTGTGCCAGTAGTGATGCCACAGGCGCTTACTGCATGCTCTGCTTCCGTAGAAATTGACCCAGACACGTAATACACATGTTTCCAGCTTTAAACAATGTATGATACAGCCATGTTTTTAACCCAAGCTGCAAAAAAAACATGCCAATTTTTCTACCTGCAGAAAACGCTTCAGTTGCCCTCCTAACTTCTGCTTCCCGCGGCCTCGAGATCAGAAGGCTTCGCTTCTAATGCATAAGTAAACATTTGAAATACTTGAAACTTTCATTTACCACAAGTAACTTACATCGGACACAGTATGACAATCAAGTGAGCAATGACAGAATAAACGAATCAGGATGTACGCCACTTGTGGGCGGGGATAAGCTACAAGACTTCTAGGGCCCCCTGTACAGAGATGAGGATTTTCAATTTGGGGTACATTAATGCTTAGAAAAAGCTTAAGGTTACGCATGGCGCATGGTTACGCATGTAATTTTTTATGTTTTTTGTTGTATATTTTTTTCCAGATGACATTCACTGATGATGATTTTACAAAACCAGACTTGTCTGAATATTTATTAAATGATTTTTATCACATGAATTGTGTTTCTTTTTATACTAAGAGTTCGATTCCCAACAAGCAAACTGATTTCAAACACGTACATATAAGAGTATATATATCCACATAGGTTGTCATACACAGATACTTGTAAACAGGTGAGAATACATGTATATGAGTGATGATTCAGGTAATATAGTTATGAAACTCTAAAGTCGAGCCTGACACATGTTGTTTTGGATCAAATTCACCAGTTTGTTTTTAAGGCTGTCTGGCAATCCCAATTTTGATAACTTTTCTCACCAGATGACACAGAGTTCTAGTCGGACACTCTGTGAGGGATGTCTGCCAGACCCGCCCGCCTGTGTCTGCTCTGAGGAGCATGAGACCGCAGTCGACTGACGGGGACCCTCTCCTTCTTGACCTTTCTATTCCACTGTAGGACCCACACTGGATCCCAGAGTTCCCTCTACTCTCTGATGACGGCAAGCTTTGGCATTCTGCGCACGATAACACGTAGGGCTTAAGCAATCAACACGGGTTAGTACAAAATAAAACAAAACTAACCAATTGTAAAAAACAGTGAAACTTGAAAATTGCAAAAATCGAAAGCCTAAGCTCTTTCTTCCAATATTCGCACGTCCACATTAACGTAGGCATTCGTCATCAGAGAAACAAACAACCGTGGTTTCTTGGTTGGTCACTAAGACAAAGCGCAGACAAATGTGTCGCAGGACACCAGGAAGCGACCTGCAAGCGTGAGGCTGCGCCAGAGCAGGTCGGGGCTGCTGCTGTTCACAGGCTCGTAGTAACTCAGCAGGAGCTCCTCCCGACCTGTCGTCCTGTTCACCAGCGCCACCGTTTCGTTCACCCCTGCAATCGTGATGATCAAGCAGTTCTGAGAGACATATACTAAGCAATGCTACCTGATATTGCGCTTGATTATACTTTATTGTAAAGTGAATCACGGGAAGTTATTCTCCATATAAGGAAAGCTGTTCTGGATTGATTCCAACCCAGAACTATTGAGGTATTCCAAGCAAGAGAACTTACAACTTTGAACGTCGCTTTCTTGGATGCATTCCCTTAAATTCTTGTGTTAACTAATTGTTTCGTTATAATAGATGAGTAAGTCCATACTAATAAATTACAATGCGAAAAATAAGAGCTCATGCTTCTAGGTAGTTGTGCCTTAATGAGACTACCTATTGAATATTATTTGAGGAGTCTACTTAGGTGTATTTTAATGTAACATAAGATAGAGGTACGCCTTTCAACATTCGAGTAACGGGCATTAGTGTTTTAAAAAAAATTCGAACATATCGCATTCGGCAAACAATGACGTTCAAATTTCAAGATGACGTTCAAGACGTTGTACGTTCACTAGCCTTCATGACAGGGAGTTCATGATCCACACTCGTACTCTTGGAGCATTCATGTAATATATAGCAGTGTATCATACATCATACTGTGAGAGAGAAAAAGAACCTTAAAGCCGATTTTGAATTTCATGTGTTCATTCGTCAGTTGTGTTACTTGCTCAAAACTTGAGCGCGTATTTATTCGAGAACTTTCACCCATATTATCAAACAAGATAATAAATTTCAGTAATATGTAAGTTATTTCACTAAATTTTATTGCTTCGACTCTGAAAAGTAAAAATTAAAAGTAAAGTGACATGAAATAGCGCTGCAGACCTGGATGTTTTGAGGGAATAAAAAATAGGTGATAATGTCCGTTACACTAAAGGTTTCTCAACGTTGATTTTGATCACTGACATTAAAACTTGTAGTTCTTTAAAACTCCTCATAAGTTCCAGCTATGTTACCATTTATTGCGTCTACAGAAGGAGAAACATGTACACGAGTATTGCACAAAAGCTACAAGCAATAACACCTGAACGCAGGTTTAAGACAATGAATTATATTCAGGACTGAAGAACATATTTCGAAACCAGTAATTTGTTTGAAGATTCGGTAAACAATATGAACTTAAGAGGCAATGCGATAGAAATGAAAGTGATGGTCAATGTTTTTTATTCTCCAACTCGATGCTTAAAACTCTCCACTTTCTATTCTTCAATGAACATTCTACTCTCTGCCCACGGACCGATGCCACTGAAGACTCTCATCCACGCGTTATCGAAGTGAGCGTCGTGCGGACCGAGGACTCCAGGCAGCACGGCGTCCGGGCTCGTGTGCACCACGCTGCACAGGTCGTCGACCCCGCACGGCATCACCCACACGAACACCACCGTCACGAGCACCCCGAACATCACGGACGCCAGCACGCAGGCTCTGCAGGCGAGGCGGCTAATTGTAACGAGCGTGAGACGGATTGTGAACTAGAAATAAATACGAAGTAATTGTAGTTTTCTTTCCGGAAAAGGGTGAAGAGTGAATGCAAACTTGCAACGATGGAATTGCGTGAAAAACATTTAAACCTTTTGCACAAGCAGCAATAGAGCAGTGGTGTTCTATTGATGCTTATTAAGAAAATACAATGGAATTGAAATTTGCCAACTTAATTCGATAGGTAGAATGATATGTCTCATCGTCGGTGCAACGATATGATAAGAATAATATTGAATAGAACGAGTTAATTACGAGTTAATTAAATTGAATCAGTGGAATAAAACGAATCTGAAAGCTTTAAGTACAAATAACTTCAAACATTTATTTAACTTGAAGAAGATTTGCGTTCACACCTGCGGGAAGGCGACATTGGTGTGGGGGTCCACACGGCGGGCAGGCGAGGGTGATCGGTGCTGCTGCTGCCTGCTCACAGTGGACGACGCTAGTCTTCTGTGTACCATGCAGGTCTACTAAACCTATTTCAGTATTTCTAGTTGCTCTTTTCTAATACATGTATTATTTGATTGTGACGATTCCTCGGGACTTTTATAGTAAAGGGAAATGGTGGTAGGGTAAATTAAACGTATTAGTGAGATAAATAAAGGGTCATTTGGACACAGCTTGATGACGGGTTATCTATGTTTCCTCTGGTAGATCGAGGTTGAATTGAGCGGAATCGATATGGCCAATGTCGCGGTAGGCAGCTGGGCGAGGTCAATAGCTAGACATTTGCCATGACCNACCCAAAAAAAAAAAAAAATTAACCCCAGAAAGTGTTTAAAATACACTTTAGAAATAAATTTGGGCTTTAACCGAGGTAGTTAATTAGATTCAGAACATTGACAATTCCTCCAAATTTACACTCACAACTTAGGCAGCATCAGATTTAGTCCTTCGCGTGGGCTCCATGGCGTACTTGTAGCGTGATGGCCTCGTAGCCGAGAGGACTAGGGTTCAAATCTCGGCTCAGGCGAGGCATTTCACATAACCAGGGAGTACTTCCCTTGTAAAAGGAGTTTAAACAACACATTCCTCACATCCCTTACCGCGTCAGCGATTGTAAGGCATTGAAACCCCAACGGTAATACGTGTTGGAATTAATAAAGGTTCGTAATGAAAAGTGTGTGCACAATGCAGTCAGGTCGACACAGGCTTTAAAAATCAAAATTAACATCACATTGAGACTAGCGTGGCTTCACACCTAACTCTGGTCCTGTTGTATAGAATGAGGACATCAACAGTTTTGAAAGTAGCGAGTGATGCAGCCATCAATACACAGACCTTCAACACTAATTGCTTGTAATGTACTCATAAACAATACTATGCATATATGACAAGGAAACCATGCAAAGATTTAACACAGGGCACGTCCGAAAAACTGAGTCTTCGCCACACGTCACGTGAAATGACTGTGAAACTGCATCGTTGCAACTAATGAGGCGTAATGCATCCCGAAAATTGTAGCTGCACCAATAGTCAAATGTAATATACCCATAAAACTAAACCTTGACTACTGAGCAAACATAAGAAACTCATTAATCTATACTTTGACCACTATCCCAGAATAATTTGCCCTTAACCTGTTAACAATCACTGCCCAGGTAGCCGGTGCTGCATCCACACGGTATGTGTAATCGACAGCGACCGTATGAATTCAACAACCACACAGGCATCATATGATGTCAATACCCATTAACAGGTTAAAACTTCACCTGCTCTGATAACCAAGTTTAACATGACCCTGCAATCGCACATACCTTTAACACTCGTCGTTGCCCCCGAATCGGTGTCGCCGCTGGTCAGAAGGTGGTAATCATTGTTCGGTCTCCCTAAGGCATGATAGAAATAAATCAGTACATAGGTGAAAATGGGTGGAGGATCAGTATACCGAATCAGTATATCTAAAGTCAGTACCTGGAACCAGTATATAAAAATCAGTACATCGAATGAGTGAAAATGAGTGGGAAAACCGAACATGGAACAGGTTCTAAGATATTTATTGCAGCACGTCGTTAAGTCTGAGAGATAAAGGTTCCAAATCTATGAACAGAGAGCGTCCCTGTACAATTGGATTCATTAGTGCTCAGGTTGATGTGACAAGCGCCCGCCAACATACCACTGAGCTTGAGCTTTTCATGGCTGAGAGCACTCCTCGAGTTGTCGAAAATTTCTTCTTCGTCTTCATCGCTCTCGTCAGCTGAGTCAAGCCGCCCGCTCAGTGGGCTGCTCGATCGTTCCCGTGATCGCATTGCACATCCTCCACCCAACGTCCCTTCGTCCTCTTCTTCATCTTCCTCATCCTCTTCCTCTTCCTCTTCCTCTATGATTGTATGGAAGTCCCCATTCATGACGGTCTCATGCACCCCTTCGTCCTCTCGAGCGTGAGCTAGACCCTCGTAGAGGGCGGCGTCTCCATCGTCTTGCAGCAGCAGAGAGTAGTGCTTCGTCACGCCAATGTTCATGAGAAGGAACCTGGTAAAATGCAGGATAAATATCAGAGAGCCAGTCAGTCAATGTTTATGTGGCGAAAGCTGGCAAAATGGAAGATGAATACCTTAGACCCATCAGTAAATATTTACATTAGATTAGTTACATTAGATATCTGAAAGCCGACTAGGCGATTATCATAATACACGCACAGTTTTGGGAACACGTGAGCTTAATTATATTATGTAACTAATTTTATCGTGCCATTGTGAATGAGAGGAAACTGAACTCTAGAGACTATATAAAAGAAGCACTTTGTCCATCTGGGTGCAAGGAATTTCATTGAAGGAGAAAGATTTCATTATTTCTCATTACTTTTCTTCTGTTATTGATACGTGAGGCGAAATTTTGGAATGATGTTGGGACTGTAAGTATTGTAAAACTTGATGATATTTACCTGATAGATGCTCTCAAACATTATGGCTCACTTCAAGTGCTTGAGGCAAGACCACAGATTTGTGTTCAATGGAAATCTCACGTCATAGAACACCATAGGCACAGATAGCTTTTTGATCGTCACAAAGATCATGACAAAGATTCCGATAAATGACGGTGCATTGTCTCATTTCTTCTAACTGATTATCTAAACTCTACCGTTAATATCGCTATCATTTCTTGCTGTTGAAGCGTAAGTTAAAATATTGCACTTAACATACTTTTTTCATCAGCATATGGTTATTTTAAAATACCTAACTATTGAAATAATTTTGATCAAACAGTGGCAACAGTTTCTGGATGATAAGACTTTTTCGTATATATGTACTGATAAGTGAATAAAAATCAAGAAGAACTCTCATAAAATCTGTGTATCTTAAAACAAACGTTTAAATATGAATTGTTAATTTAGAGTTAAAGTATTCCGTTTCCGAATAAAAATTTTCTTCAACCTGGCGGGTACTCTCCGAAAGTCAGGTGAATCTCTTAACGTTATCTTGAATTCTATTACCTCTTACCTCTCAATTTAAACAGGTGGCTTGAACGTCTTTTTTTATAAATGTTAATCAAACAGTCACATATTTTTCAGTATACCATAAGAATTATGCTGGTATTGAAGGACTAAGCCGATAAATTTTTCATTTGTTGTTCAAACTACATAAATATTTCACTAGTAACATTTTTTCTAAGTTTTAAAGTAAAAATTCAATATATGAAGGGTAGATTGCTGTGTTTCTTCTGTAGTTCTACTGCACATGCAAGAAAAAGGAGAGAACAAGTGTGCGGAGTACCTGGTTTTGGCCATTCCTGACTCAATAGGCTTGCTCATTTCATCATCGTAAATTTTGCTATTGACTGACACAAAATACGAGCAGAAAGACATTTACCGCACGTCGGTTCATTTTTAAAGGATTTTGAGAAATTGTGGGATCCATCCTATTGTGGTTATATTATGGACTGATACAGGTGTTATGACCTCTGTTTTGCGATTGTATTTAACTTGTATTCATGTAAGCGTAGCTCATAATACTTTTTTTACTTATAACATCTGCAGTTAACGAACGAGAACTTTACCCAAAATTCGCTATGCGGGCATATGTTCGAAGTTAGCCTTGGACGCAAGTTCCGCTACCGGAGTCCAACAAACAGCTTCAGCGCTGCAAGAAAAATCGCTAACTTCCAGCTCGCGATTACGAGCCACCAACTTCCAAAGAGCTCTACTCGACCAATTACTTGTTAGGAAACGCCGACGAGAGCTTGGATTTTCACGAACAGTTTTGATAAATAGTAATATTTCAATATGTGAGAAAGAGCAAATGATTATCAAGCGATTATACTCATCACAGATATGTTGAGTTTTATTTAACCTCGAACATATGATTGAGAGATTTCCTGTGAGGGGAAAATACCTTCATTGAAGCAGAAGTGAGACTTAGACTTCCCAGGTTAAGCAATAGTCAAGAGAAAGTTCTGTTAACTTACACATGGAATTTTATATGTTTAATAGTAGAAGAAGGTTAACTGGCTGTTGTGTATTAATGTTCACATCGTTGTTTGAGGTGCATTTGCTTTGAAAAATATTTTACAAATTTTCGAGAATTATAAAGCCATAATACACAACACATATTTTGGAGAGCGAATAATATATTAGGAATGCATTCACCATCGTTGTTAACATTATCGACTGAATTTTAGATATATTTCGTAAGAAAGTTCAGTTAACATTTATTATGGGGAATGAAGTAAACCATTGTTCAATGCTTTGAATTTTTTCGAGGTCAAACTATGCAGAGAAAAGCGGTGAAATTACCTTAAACCTCATCGAAAATTTAACTCGCATAAAAAAGTGGGAACAATCAGGTTGTGTTGTAATCTGAAAGAAGACAACGTATTCTAATTTCATGATGGTACTTTAAGACAAGTGGGTGCTTGACAAGGTGATGAAATGTACATATATAAATGCAGCGGATTACATGTGAAAATGTTTTGAAGTAACAAGTTCATTATTTCTAATGAGGTATATGCTACAACGAAATTAATTCTAATGAGATATATGCTACAACGAAAACATCGCCCCCAATTTTAGCTTCATCGGATGCAACACGTTGGTGTTCAAATATCATAACAGCCAACTTTGAAGCCATGTTCTATCTAAATTATTTCTTTTTTTTAGCGATGGACAATTTAGTGGATATTTTTATACATTTCTTAGTTTAGCAGCTAATCCAGGTGCTTCTATTGGATTTTTTACAGCAGTATATATAAATATATTGGGAATAAATAAACGATCGTCAGTGAGAAAAATGTAAAAGAGATTACAGAGTATCGATCAGTTACGTGATCTTATCTTGGATTGAGAGGAAGAAATATTAACAAATCAAGATTATTTATAATTTGTTCGCTATAGTTGTGGCCTGGGGCACGTTGTTGTAATCAAGCCTCCTCACAAGGGGAAATTACTGGGAACTGTGGAGTAAATGCAGTAAGTTGAACACTATAGTTTCTCATTCTATGAAAATCCATGGAAACGGTTGGACAATGCCGGGAACTCATCACTTCTGCCTCAGTTTGTTTAGTCTTGCGAAAGAAGAAACGGATGTTGCAAATTGTCCACGAGATCATTTGATAATCATTCTATCACTGAAAAATGTAACAAATTCTTTTTCACTAACAAGGGTCTTGCAATAACTGGGACACTTGTCAGTCGTTGCCATATAACGTTAAGTAACCCGAAAAATGTCGTCAAAGATCCTTTAGTCCACCAAACTCTACGGGAACCTGAACACACATTTCGTCACAGCATAGCAACAGCGATCGCTACGGAAACATCACTGGACATACTTACAGGAAGTGTCCCGGGTATCAGAGAAGAAGCTACTTTCTGTGAAGGACGGCTGTTTGTTGGCTGTAAATTTATATTTTGCATGATAAACCCAGCAGGGAGGAGCTACCGTGAACGTGCTAAAGCTACTAAACACTTCTTCGACCAGCCCCTGTTTACAACCGAGTCATGGAAAACGAACGAGCCGACGGAAACTTTACGGTAGACTCACTTAGTTGCCAGGTCAGGGCCCTTACTCCTATCATTCAAACCCGCACCAACACAGGTAAATAATGCAACTGATGTTTTGGTGACGTTTAGACTACAAATTCTTATCATTTCTGCAAAAATGAACAAATTAGCTTAAGATTTTTCTCGGTGCAGAATGATAATGACTAGATACATTTTTTTTTGTGCTTCCAGTATACTGACAATATGATTTATAATTTTTTGGATGGGGATTCATTGACGCTAACTGTGGTAGGTCTGCCAGTTTATTAAATGTAGTACCACCCTGATGGTTCCTTAGAAAAGAAGGCAAATGATAAAATTAAAAGGTGTGCTAGAAACTTGAAACCGTTCAAAACTCTGGTATCGAAGAGCAGGTGTAGCTCAGGGTGATCGAAGACGCTGAAGAGAGAGAGCGGCGGTCTGAAGGAGAGAAAGTAGAGGATGGTGAAGCAGGTAGACCAGGCCAAGACTGGGTTAAAAAAAGTGACACCTGGCAATCAGCCGTTCTATTTCGGCCAATGACGGCTGACCCCTGAATGCTTGTTGTGCTCAGAAGAGGATGTAAGCTTTTGACACGACAGGCACCAATACGGAAAAAGGGCTGGGCAAGTAAGCTTTTTGTTGGTCTTGTGCGTGGTGATGGGAGTGAGGGGGGCTGGAGTAGCTGTAGTGTAGTAGTGCCATCAATCGAACGTGTGGTGCGGAAGTGAGTTGTAGGCAGCGTTGTAGTAAGTGTTCTCGCATGAATGATTGGGCATACGGAGTTGTAATGAAATGTATTGTGTTGTAGGGTTGTGCGTGGCAATGTATTGCGTTGTAGGGTTATGTGTGGCATTGTGTTGTCGTGTGTGGCGATGTGGATGTGTATGTGAAACTGCAATGGCATGTGTGGTGTAGTTGTGGCGTGTGTCGAGTTCATGTGAAGTTTGTATTTTAGAGATACGTGTTGTATTGTGTAGTGGCGACATGTGTTGGTAATGCGTTTATAGCGGTAGTAATTTTACTCTGGTGTGTTAACATGTGCCATGTTGTAGGATCGCATATTGATGTGCGGTAGAGCGTCCAGCTGACCTGCTCTTCAGTCATCGTGACAAGCATTACTTTAAAAACTGTCTATGCTTTAAAAACGGTGTTTGAAACCATGAGAGTTGGTGAATGTAGAAATTTACATATCCTAGCCCATTTCACATAGAATGAGTAAATACAAATTTTAAAGTCTGGTTTACAACTTAAGTGACATTTGCCTGGCTTATGCTTAAATATTAAATGATTAATGCAATCTATGCGCAGCTTTCATTGCTTCATATTATCACGAAGTAAATATTTTCTGATTAAATACGAGTAAGTGCTATTGATTTGACTTACTTCAACTCGTAAACGAATTAATTCATTTGTTTAGAACTTATTTATTGAGGAAAGGATCTCGTTCATAAAGAAATAAATACATTCAGAAGAATATTTTAACATTTATGCCAGATAAAAACGAGTTGATAAAATTAAAGAATTTTATGTAGCTAGTTTATGTCATCATATATTAAACTATTGTCATTAATCTTCAAAAGAGGGTAAAAATACCGGTATCAAACAGTGATAATGAACAAGGCAAATACTGGAGGGCACACGGCAGCACGGCTCACCCCTCACACGAGAGGGATGCAGGGCACACGGCAGCACGGCTCACCCCTCACACGAGAGGGAGCGCGACCGCTGCACGCTATCGACTTGCCTTACAGACACGTCCTCTGGAGGACGGCTCTGTTCACCGACCCTTCTCAGCTCCCTGAACTTCACAACCTTGACCATTTAGGCCTAAAAGGACTACTGTTTAGACTTGTTTGAGCTTGATTTAATATGGCCTGGTAATAAATTTTCATCGTGCTGTTCAAAACTTGGGTGAATCTTCGTGCAAGTGCACAGAATATGTATGGCTCTTCACGCAATATTTCGTTCACTTAAAAATCATGGCGGCCTTGTTAAGGTCATTACGGTAAATGTAGTTAAATTTATTCTGAAGCAATACGCGGATAATGAAGCCACTTCGAGAGGTAGAGTGCCTAACGAATTCTGAAATTTTGAAACCTGCTATGCATGTATAGTCACCATCGCTGTTCACCACTCACACAGAGCTAATACATCGTATGTAGCTGCTGCTTAAATGGCGCATCAAAAAATATCACTTAAAGCAAATAATCGTTTGAACGTGCAGCTCAATCGACCGGTTTTAAAAGGATTTATTTATAGTTCCTCCGTTTGGATTGAGCTAAAGTAGCTCCATTTGGATGCAACTACTAAACTTTTAAGTCTCGTTAAAAACACCACACTGGCTTTCGGCTGAACTCAGGACCCAGCTTGTGATAACGTTGCCTCTAATAATTCCACATTCTTTATATTCTTCACCTGTACCCTAGAAAAGCAGAGAATATATTACATGGCAGCACGTGACGTAATGCTGAGCACGTGGATGCACGTGAAGAAAACTTGAGTGCCCGTAGCGTGGCCTAAGCGAAGTTGACACGCACGTGGTGCCACCCCAGCACGGCCCCACTGTGGGCCCACACCCCAACACCCGAGGGCTGCGGCAGGCGGGGCACGGTGCCCCCTGTTGGTACCCCTCGGATGCTGCAGCTCTCTTCCTCTTCTTTTGTTTTGATTTTTCAAGGTTTCTAATTTCCACCTAGAAGCAATTTACATCTACAGCGGTGCCAAGGGCATCAAGTTTCTTCAAAAGAATTCATTTTTCGGAAGATACTATTGTAATGGTTTTATGTCGGATTATTTTTCTCCTGCTACCGTTCAAGTATGTTGGGTCTGGATCGACTTTCATGCACCGGCATCGAGAAAATGTCAACGAGACTCTTCACTCAACTCTTTTGCTTCTAATTTCTTTTGATAAAAAATATTTTAAGTGCCAGCTTCAGATCCTCTATTTTACTGTAAACTAGTTTATAACAATTCGAGTGATCACGCTCACTACTCTTTGTTGATCATGGTTTTATTTGTCGTATTTGACATTATCCACGAGTCTTTAACCTCAACGTTTTGTACAATATCTTTTATATTTTTCTCATTTTTGTACAAGATATGAAGAAATACCGGACGCTAATTCTCTCCAGCATTTTTCTCCTAGCGCTACGCAGAAAAAATCGCTCTCTGTAATAGAGCCGGATATTGACTGTCTCGATTCCGTTTTAATCTCACGTGACAAAAATGGAACATCGACGATGCTTCTCTATAATTTGATGTGAGATGAGCTCGGCACATAATTCTTAAATTATTTTTCCACAGGAATATTTAAGACTTATATTTTTGACCAATTCTTATTCTATCTCACGTATGGTGCAGCATTCTAGTAATATCCTAAATGATATCGATGTAAGTAAATTAAATCACTTTTTAAATTTTTGAACGCCTAGGTTTATCAATAAATCTATAAAGAAAAGCATGTTACCATATTTATTGTTGGGAAAATATTAAACTTGCAGCCCAGAATAGAATGAAAATTGGAACTATTTAAAAGATGCTGGGTAAAATTTACCACTGTTTCTATCCCATAACAATAAATATAATCTTAAAAAGAAGAAGATCGTACACCGTTTGTTTGGAAGAGTTTGGCCATTTCGCCGCCAAAGTTTAATAAATCGCTATACTTGAAATGTTAAGCAACGCTACACGAGGAGATGGAGGCTCTTTTCGTCGCGAGAGCGGCGGAGGTTGCGGCCAGCTACTGCCTCTCGCTAGAGAGAGAGCCCAGCGACGCCTCTGGTGCACTGTGCCGCAGTATATCTCGTTGCGGCGGGAGGCGTCGCAAAATAATTGATTCGTAAATATTGGAACTCATGCTCTTGACCCAGGCTGGCCATCATAGATCAACATGGCCGTAAGAGGCATGATCTAACCAATATCGCTACAGAAAGGTAACGTAAACGTTACCTGAGCGTAATTGCAATCAGTTAGCCTAATAGTAAAATAAATATTCGCAAAAATGGCCATCTCAACTTAATACTCATGTCAACAGTTGGGTAATTCATAGAAAAGTGATTGTCTCCCATTCCTTCAGGGAATTAAAATTTTTGTTAGGAACATTTACAAACATTTATTTACAACAAGTAATTTACATCAGATTAAGGTTTACAATCAAAGGAGGAATGATGAAGAACCAGGATCAGGATATATACAATATATGGGCCCGAATAAGCTGAAAGGCTTCTATTGCAACCTATATAGAAATGAAGGCATTCAATTTGCAGTACATCA
>VOMN01061873.1:0-17636 GCA_014899125.1 Orchestia grillus
TTACTAGCCACAGACGTCGTGATAGGAGTGGTCACCGAGTTTACATTTGTTTGTGTCTAATATGCATCCCGTTATTAAAATCCTACCGATTGCAAAAACATACTGTACTTCAATATTCATTGCCTAATGATGTGGAATTGGCTGAATTCCATTATGAGATTATTCAAATGTTGAAAAAATATGCTTAGAGAGCTGTAATACACAGCTAAAAGCATTTTAAGATTACAGGACACAATGGTGACATTTAGTTCCATAACAGCTCATCCACACCTGTCTCATTAAATTCAATCACAAGGTTGGGAAATATTTCATCCCTTCCCTTCCTGCCTTAATGCCTAATGTACATCCCTTGTTGCTGTGCTTTAAGCCCTCAGTTTGATAACAATGGTGAAATGATTATGATACAGTCATTTGCAAATCTTGTAGGAGGGAGATTCATATTATGATAGTACACAGAAGTTGACCTCACATCAAGTGTCTAAAGATTGGTGAAAAGTGCATTATCAGTAAGAGTACATCAAGCTTCAGGCTATCACAAAAAAATTAAACTATTAGGAAAGCGATTTCATGTTTGGTATAATGAAATAGTATCATCTTTGCCTGTAAGAAATTTTTATAAGTTTGCAAACTGCTGTATGTCAATATTGAATGTGGAGGACCACAAGAAAAAGATTCTTACTTGATGCGCCTGCCTGCAGCATGCCACTTCAAAACCAGATTGTCGAGGGTGACCTCCGAAGCTCCAAAGTTGGAGGCGATGCTCATGAAGCCTGGCACAGTGCCACTTACCATTGACTGCAATGGAGGTCTCAGTGTAAGCTTCCTTTGAACAAAGCTTTGCCAATAATAATGATCAATGATGGAACACAGCATTAAAGACACAAAATGAGCTGCAGACTGACTTTATAAGCTCAAGAATTTGATTTTAAGATTCTTGTTGCACATGACAAAGAAACATGTAAGGGGTCTAATCAAAAAGTTTGATAAACATGCTTGATACATTTTCAAATGAATGTTAAAATTTGTTAAAATTTTCAACACCAGGGGGAGCTAAAGTCATGGAGCTTTGGGATAGCATTGTACTCACATGCACTACATTGAGTCATGGAGAATGGTGCAATCCTGAAGCTCCATGACTTTAGCTCGCCTGGTATCCAAAATATTACAGTATCAGACTTGTTTACCAAACATTTGATCAGCTCTTGTACATAATGACACTGAAAGTCATTTACCATCATCAGCTCAGTGCTAACAAAACACAGGTGATCAGTTCCAAGCACATCAAAGGGTTTATGCTTAGTTCATATGAGTAATACATATTTAGCTTGAAACAACATATGAAAATGAATTTCCAATTTCAGTTAAAAAGGGAAAACATGAGATTAGCAAATTTGGCAACATTTTCTATTGGCTATTAAATTACTTTGATTCAGAGCCAGGTAAAATGGAGAAACTTGCACCATTCAACAATCTCTGAACTCTTGCAATTGAATCACAAGTATATGTACCTACCAATAATCTAGGAGCTGTCACTGTTGGAGTGAAGGTCATGATGTCAAAAGCAGCAGCTCCATACGGATTCCTTTGCAACTTGCGCGGGTGTTGGGTCACGTTCAGTAAATATCCCACATATGGAATGTGTGAGTGATATCTGACAGAGGCTGCATCTCCAGTGTCAAGGTCTCTGTGCAAGGAAAATATGTGGTCTCTGCGCAGGCCATCGATGACCATTAGGACCACCTTTGGGATGCCTCCTTTAAGTGGAACAGGAGTAGATGACCTACAAATAAACAAGAGATTAAATCCTTTAGTAAAAAATCCAATACTACAAGCAAATTTATAGACAAGTGAAATGTAAGATGCAAAAAAATTGAGCTATACATTTACAGTAATAGGCTAAATGAAGCTACTCAATGTCAAAATAAGAAGGGGAACTACTGAACTTGTCCTGCCAAGAGAATTACATGTTAATCAGAATTCATTACTTCATTCAGCTTAGATGAAGCTTCTCAGCAGCATGATAATTTGCAATAACTTTCAGATTTACAAATAGACAATGCATTCAAATTCTAGGTACTTCACTCACCTAGTATGGACTTCCACAGGATGGAAGAAAATGAAACCAGAGAGGAAAGCCAGCAGCGTGCAGCACACTAGCAGCTGCTCCACTAGTAGCAGCACAGGCTTCATGTTGGGTGCCCTACTTGACTTCACTTAATTTTAGTTCTGCACAAATTAGTTGAACTTGATCACATTCTATGTAACAATGAACATTTACATGGCTATTTCAAACTATTTTTCTGTGACTTTTTGTGAAAGAAAGTATTCTTTTAATATGAATTATCCATGACAGAGTAGCAAAAGCATACATCCAAAGAGATAATGCCAAAATTATTTTGAAAAATATGTCAAATATACACTCAATAAATTATTTTACTGATGAAAAGAAAATTAACTCAATAAAATGATGTAGGAAATGCTTTTCATCTATGGACACACACATAGCTTTTATACCTTTTCCAAAGAAATTCCAGAAATCTGAACACAAACTTTCAATTTGAATTAAATATTGGTAAAATTAGCAATTTTTTGATCTGATAATTTTCTATTTAACCATACAAGCTTTAACAAACTTTAAGCAGAAATATCTCCTTGATTATATTTAGTATTAAACATGTCTCAAAATCCTCATGAATTTTTTCTTACAGTTACATGACCTTATAGGTTTTACCTCAAAATATGTAAGTACATAATCACCAATATACCATATTTGAATAAAAATTTATTTACTGTAGAGTATTGTCATAGGAATGGTTGGGAAGGGGTGCTACTTGAGACACCCAGGGCAACTCAAGATAAATGGCTGACACTGCACACTGAACACTATATTCCCTTTCCATTTAAATTGCTTAGCAAATATCTGAATAGAACACTTGAAAAATTCTAGTAAAAAGCTAGATTTTCAAATAAAAAATTCAAGTTGGGTTATGCAAATGTCTGGGAAGAAAAATCTGAAATGTCAAGGACCATAGATTAGATTCTAACTTTGATATTGCAGCATGAATAAGAGTTGGTTATAGAACCCTACTAACGGAAATTATTTACCTCTCAAAATAATAAGGCAGCCATTTCCTCAAGATGAAAAAATTTTAAGTACTCTCCTGGGGTAATATGGGACATTTACCATACTGAATGCTATTAAGTTCATGGATATATCAAGGAAAGAATGCATTCTACTGTTACATAAAGTTTTTTTTGCAAGTCAACACTTGTGTACTAGTTGCATTTAAGAAGAACCCTGATATTTGAATTCTAAGGAATACTTGTTTTCTCAATTCAAATGGGATAATACCTCAATAAATATTAAAATATATAATATTCAAATAAATGAGGTAATAATATTTTGAACTCAGATGAGCCTTTTACATCCAAAACTGCTAAAAAAAGAAAAAAATATTAATTTTCTCATGTATGAGGACACAGGGCATAGTATTTATGAATTTTTTGCACTACCTTACATTTTATGTGGCTCAGTACTGAAAACTTTCATATGAGACAAATCACTGCAAAATTGATATGAGGCTTATTGACTCTCGATGAAAAAGTAGAGTTAATATTTACTTTATGTTTGCATTATGTACAGGGTGTTCTAGTCAACATTAGGCCTTAATGCTATACACTGGAAAGAATTTTCTTCTGAGTGCTGGAGACTAAATTTGGAAAGGTTTAAAACATAGAAAAAAATATATAAAATATATTTAACACATTTTTAAACATACACAACAAAATCCTATAAAGTCTATAGAAATTAGGAACATATTTTTACAAGCTTTGCCCAATTATGATTTGACATTCCTAAATACAAAATTTTTAAATAATCCTATCCTAAACAATTCAATTTAACCTAAACCTAACCCTAATGTAACCAGAAATCACAATAGTAGAACTCATTGTACAACATAACCTCATTTTTAACTGTTTTCAACTTGTTAAACTTTAAAAAAATCCATTTTCACAACTCAGAAAAAAATTATATCCAATGATTGTAAAACAGAGTGCCTGCACAGAATTCCAACTGATAATAAATATTTATGAGAAGTATGGCTTGTGTCATGCATATACATATAAATATTAATAATCTGAAAAAATAAGAGTTCTTTATTGACCAATGAACTCAAAAATTTATATAATAAACGAAATTTTATTAAAATATATTTTATTTGTATCCCAAGCCACCCCAGCTTTTGGAAATGGGCATCAAATTTTTTTTACACGAAGTTGATAATTCTTAATAGCAGGATTTTTGAGTTTTACTTTCAAATTTTATTTACATGCAGTAACAAAAGTCCATGATTTTTGACCATTTAGGTATTTCTTTCAGACCCTAGCATGGACAACTTCAACAAATTGAAAGATTTATTTCGTTTTATTATTTTTTTTTACTTGTAAAAACAATTACAACTAACCACACAACTAAATATTTTCTAATGCTATAAAATATTATCTGGCAAAATTCAGCATATTTTCTCTTGGACAAGGAAGTTTAAACCACACGTTCCTCACATCCCTCACCACGCCATTAGTTGTAAGGCATTGAAAACCCAACGGTAAAACGTGTTGGAATTAATAAAGGTTTACATAGTGTGATTCAAAGACACAGACAAAAATATATTTCTATTCATAATATAGTAAAGTCACACAGAAAATGTACCGACTACTAGTTTTGGTAAGTAACGTAGACACGCTATCTTTTCTCATTCCACGCCAGAGCTGCCGGTTGATATCACATAGATTCAACCGGTAGTTTATTACAGTTGTAAACAAACGTTTCGCTTAGTTGGTACCGACCCGCAAAAATCAAAAAAACGGAAATAAATAGAACCTACGCACAATATTAAAAAGTGTGGTGCAAAGAGTCGAAAACCAACATGGTCTCTACATTACAAAAAAAATCACCTGGGAATTAGCTCATTGACTGTTCACTGAATATGGCAGCGTTTTCGTATCTGACTTGAAGTCATCTGTACAAAAATCGCGCCATAATTTTTTGAACCAAGAGCCCAGCAAATTCGCATCACGTGCTGAACGTCGTGGTAGATAACGTGTAATATAGCCAAAAATAAACTACCACACATCATATACTTGGTGAAATTGTAAGTTAATTAGAAAATTAAGAGTGGAAAATAAAATTCTGAAAATTTTTATGTACGTTGTGGGTCTTCCTATAATCCGTTGTAAGAAATAAATTGGTTCGACTGTAATTACAATTTACAGATACAGAGATTACACGAATTTACTCAGATTTTACTGGAAAATGAACAATTGATAACAGAAATAAACTAGGTTCAGTATTAAGTGCTGTTCATTTAAATACGAAAAATTTAAATTTGTTAGTCTTCCAGAGCTTTTCAGTATTGTTAAGGGAACTGTCTTGAAGAATTTTGTTTGAATGTGTGAAATTATAATATTCATTGCAAATTGTTCATAGATATGTAATTTGTAACGTATTAAATTTAAAAATCGTTCTTACAAAATTGACTGCAGCAGGCAAAGAACGAGAAAAGTGTGTTACGATGAAGGTTAACATGTTTTAACAGCAATTGATGTATCATATGTTGCATTATAAAATCAATTTGAAGTGATTCTACATAAGTACTGTGCCTACACATAGACACAAAAATCAGGATGAAGCTTACATTTACACCGGAACAGCTATAGCTATGATCCTGCTGCAGGCTGCTCCCTGCACTTTAAACTAAGTCATTAAAAAAATTATTAATTCCAACACGTTTTACGGTTAGATTTTTAATTTCTCACAACTACTGTTGCATGAGGGAGGTAAAGTTCAACTGTAAGGCTTTTTTTTCCAAGGGAAGCATTCTCTGGTTATGTGAAAACCAGTGCCTAAGTTGGCAGCCAAATCTAACTTTTCAACTGCAAGACTATTAGCTAACTAGTGTGCCATGGCCCATGGAGCCCAAATATTATTGTGAATTTATTTTATATCATGTATGAGGTGCAATTTTTTAAAGTTATTTGTATTCAGGTTGATAAAAATAAACCTTTTTAAATTATTTGCTACTATTGTATTATGTGTTTTGACTACGATATTTAGTTTCAAAAGTTTGTAGCAGATGGCAATTAAACATGGTTTATTCAATGGGAAATTTTGTTTTAAGCAATACATGTATGCCTAATTTTCTATTCCTGACAAATTTGAAGAATGAATGATAAGAATAGGAAATTTTTTAATCTTTTGGTCAAATTTTACTTTAGGATACCTAACACAGAAATTCTGTCAGCATTTTGGCATTCTTGCAATTTGCATTCCCATGTTAGCTTTAGGTAAAATTAGGTTGGGTTAGAAAAAGTCCCTTTAGATATAAATATAAGAGCTTGATCTCAGTAGACAAAACCTTCTATAAAATCATCATTATCTCCAAATATATTCAATTAGGCTGGGTCTTGTTAGATTTATAATAAACAGGTGAAAAGATATCAGAAAAGTCATATGTAATACATTTCTGCAATGGTGGTCTAAAGAGAAAAATTCACCTTTTTCAACATTTGCTAAAATTGGTTTATGAGGTTTTCTTAAAATTTTACAAAAATAATTTGTTTCTTAGATTGAAATGCATCTAATGAGACAAACCACATAGTTATATTTATACTCAAATTAAAGTACTTTTGGCATTTTGATTATGTTGCAAAATATAACATATTCTATGAATTATTTGTTTTCTTTTACAAAATTATAGAAATTATTATGCAATAAATGTGTTTATTTGATTGAGTAACAACATGATAAATTTGAAAAAAAATTTTTGATAAAATTTTTTTTTTTTCAAACACTAACCAGTTCCATTTAAGGGAGTCGGTGAGAAATGATTGCCATATTATAAACATTTGAGTGAAGTTCCAGAAGGAAAGTTATACTTATTTTTTTTGTTCAAGGTTGGTCCTGCTGAAATCTGGAAAGTAAATTCTAAATTGTTAAAGACCATAGAGTTTTGATATTGTATGTAGATAGGAGTTGGCTGTAGAACTCTATTATCAGAAATTATCTATATCTTGTTAAAGAATGATGGTCATTTTCATAAGCAAGTGTAATTCTCGACACCTTGCCAGAGTAAGAGTGGATAACTTAATAACTTACGTTTGTTAAGAATTTTATGTTTTTTATATGTGTTATTTGTATATAAAACAACTAAATGTATACTATTGATTAGAAGTAGTGGGCATTTTGCCTTTAAAAGCAAATCCTCCCTTGTGATCAAAAGTTATCCAATGTCTACAGAATGAATTTTGCTGCAATTTGTTTCAGGAAATATTTGGCCCTTAGCCTAACAAAAGTTCATGGTTCAGCTAATTCATTAATGAAGGGCCTTTTATCTTCATTCACGAGCACACAAATTGTTTCCTTATTTTCATCAGTTCTGAATGTGGAAAGCCAGTCAAAGCATTGAATGTTTTGTATTTTATATCTTCTCTTTGAATCAAGATTTTGCTGCATTTAAATTACAATTATGCTTCATAGCATTTCTTTATGAGTTATAGACAGCATATCAGCCTCATCCAATACCCATCTACCAATCAGAAAGCCAAATTTCTATGCCACCTGATGTTCTATGATATTGCCAGTTTTTACAAATAGAAGGGGTCAAAGAACTGGTTCATCAATTTTGTACATTACTATGATTACCTGTTGAGCCAGAGGAAATTTTGTATTAATTAGTTTTCAAGCATCTCTTGAAGAAAAATTTGCTGAAGTCCCAAGTTATCAGAAATGTTGTGGATACTGAGGACACTATTTTCCGTTGTAAATCATATCTAGTAGCTATAATTTTTTTCTATATTGTTTCTTAGCCCTTATAAAAATTTACATACTAATTATAAAAAGGACTGAAAAACTATAAATAGTACAAAGTTATTATCACCAAAGAGATAAAACATTGAAAATTATCCCTAGTAACCCTATGTGGCGGTACATCAAAAGTTCCCATGTACCTGATTTTTCTCATTCTAGATCAATGCATCAAATTTTAAATTGTTGCTTTTACTTGAAATAAATTTAATATTTGATTTGAACAATTCTATTTTGCAATTAACAAGTTCATCAAGATATTAGCACTTCTGGACTATAATTAATTATTAAGAGTGCATTTTTCATTAACTTTGGGATATTTTATGTATCTTGTTCTGATATAATAATTCTTTAGTTAAATATTTGATTGCATCACATTGATGTTTCTAGGTGTATTACCACCAAGAGAGAGAACATTGAGCTTCATCAAACCAGAATGAGTCGTCCACTGCAGTGCCCGCGCAACAAAGGAGGCCGGGTACAGAGGAACAAAGGCCTTCCAACTGGTGCAAAGAAAATGCTTGTAGAGAAAGCCAACAAAATTGTAAGTGCCAACTGTAAGTAAGTGTTTATTTAGGTTAACCCATGTTTCATGTGGCATGTTCAATTCTTGTATTCTCTATGTACATGTACAAATATTCACAATGCTAATATTCTAATAGTTCAGATTTATTTCGTATCAAAGTTAGGGAATAATCAAATGAGACTTTGATGTAACAGCACGAATGACAAAATTCATTAGAGGCCTAGATAACAGAAATAAATGAGATTATTGTGATGGCTCAATAGAATATCTGTACACAATAAATGAAGCAATATATAATAAAGCTAAAAAACAAAACTCAATGAGACTAATATGAAAATTTAAAAACTATGAACTGTACATGGTAGAACTAAGTTTTTATTTTTAAGTAAGAGCATGAGCTAAATAGAAAGAAGAAAAGCTTTTTGCAAAAAGTTTCAGATGTTTATTGTATTGGAAAAATAACCTTTATTAATTCCAACACATTTTACTGTTGGGTTTAAATGCCTTACAACTACTGGTGTGGGGGGGGATGTGAGGAATGTGTGGTTTAAACTTCCTTTTCTAAGGGAAGTACTCCGCAGTCCCGTGAAAATGCCTCCCTTAGCCGAGTATCAAACCCAGGTTCTTTTGGTTACAAGACCACCATGCTACCACTATGCCACAGAGCCCACACACGCAGCATACTCAACGTAAAAGTTGAGTATGCTCAACTCTTTGTATTGTAGATTAGTAATACATGTCTATACATTTATATCATTATTTTATTTGTTTGGCATATCATAGCTATGAATATCTTTCTGTAGTTTCTAGTGTGTCTTTCTTAAACTGTCTTCATTTAATATTTTTAGATTCTACAAGTATTTTTTGTATACTTCAACATTAATTTTTTAGAGAAAGTGTAAATGTGAAGTATACATATCTGGGTTAGTTTGCATTTGAATTCTGTTTTTGTAATTGAATGGGCATTTTTACAGTGTCTTGTATAATAAATGTTGAATATTCTTTTACACATTTGTGTTGGAAATCAAAGAAAGATGTTTTAGAGACAAACAGAAGTGTGAGGTAAATGTATAGAAGCATTACCCACAAGAGCAAGTGAGCTTTATGTAGAGATTGTTGGGCTTGTACAACGAGCGTCAGTCACACCGACTTGGTCTCATTGGAGCCAGGAGGTGCTGGGCTCTTCGCTGCCAATATTTAATTCCCGTTTGCAAACACTCTTAATATCGTGAACTTGAGCATTTGAAGAGAGCTATTGTTTAGTGCTGATATGAATTATGTACAGTATTTCTTCTTAATGCTCTCCTGGCAACAGTGTAACCATAAATTGTTCGATGTTTTACTTGTAACTTTTTAAAATGTTATCTTGCAGACGGACATCCTGGGTTTGTGCTCAGGCATGAATCTGCAGCACCACATTGGAGATGCATCATATGTCATCGAGCATTCAACTTCTGCCTCCATTGATGCTTCCACCAAAGACTGGTTGTTGGACCTCACCAGAGAAAATATGAAAGATTCGTCAGTATACAAATAGATCCACATGCCCTATGTAGAGTTATTCATGTTTTGTTTTTGACTAAGCTAAATCTGTTATGTAGAACAATTTTATTCATTTTGTTGGAGTGGTTCTATGAATTTCATTGTGCTCACTATCAGGCGCTAAATTGGGTTGATATTTTTGTTAAAAATTTTTACATGGTGTAGTTGTAAACCGTATTTAATGAGTGAGAGCTCAGTACTGTCATACATTTCTAGTATGGAGTACCTATAATGGATACCAAAATTGGCACTCTTTCATGAGTGCAACACAAATAATTAATTTTTTTAATTAGGTCAAACCTAACTGTTCTTTATCTTTTATAATGTAAATATAATTAGATCTACTAGTCAGACAGGAATTTCAACTTTAGTATGGAATTTCCACTCTTCATTTTGTGGTATGGCTTGAATAATTCATTCTGTACAGGGTCAATCATAATTAACATGCAAATCACATACCATCAAATAAATCACATACCAAAGTAGCTGTGCAGTTTGATCATTTTTATTTTTAAGTACTCAAGTACGAATTAAGATGGCATTTAAATTTATCTTATTCTCATGGAAGAATGCAGAATTTTTTCTGGGGTAAGTCTATAAGAAAAAGGTCTAGTGATAAGGAATCATTACAATGTGAATTAATACGGCAAAAATTGTACACAAATTGATGTCAGTGTCCTGGTGCATGTTTTGTTGAGGAGTTGCTGTGTGCACTGAGTACTGTGTCTGTGAGCCATGCTCCCTCCTTGTCTGTGAGCCATGCTCCCTTCTTGTCTGTGTTGTGAAGAGATGATCGTGTGCTCAGGTACGTGAGTGCAGGCTGGGGCTGGGACGACTCTGAGAAGGGAGCTGAGCTGTGGCACAACGCTGCCCAGTACCTCATTGTCAGAGAGGAAGCCTCCAACTCACCTGTGGGCTTTGTGCACTTCAGATTTGACATGGACTATGGCCACCACGTTCTCTACTGGTAAGCTTGGCTCACTTGCCACCCTCCTCACGACTGACTTACAGTGGGCAATTTGTGATGGTGTTTTGATTCTGACTGCTCGGGGCCTTGCTGGGAGACAGCTGGCCTCAGTGTTGCCACTTGATTTGAGCTGTCACTAACATGCCGGGCTCGAATTTTTCATTGAAGGCAAAACTGCAACTTGAGGATTTTACTGATGAAATGGAAAACTTTTATGTAAAGGTAATTACAAACTTCCAAATTTTATGGACAATTGTAGAATTCATTATCATAGCTAGGACATACTTTCTTGTGAAAACTATGGTATAGTTAGCTGTGTGCACAAGAATGATATTTTTTTGTGGTAAGTAAACAACACGTGTGTAGTTTATTCCATTGACACAGCAGTACGCATGTGCAGTCACCACATGTATCCAGCTTGCTGCATTACACACGTGTAGTCACCATGTACACTCGACCTTGCTTGCTCTGCCACCAGCTATGAGGTGCAGGTGACGACCACAGCCCAGGGCGGGGGGCTGGGGGGTCTGCTTATGCAGTTGCTGCACAGGATCGCTCAGGCCGCCTCCATGAGCAAGGTCGTCCTCACTGTGGGCAGGAGCAACAAGCGAGCTCTCAAGTTCTACTTTGGGCTGGGGTGAGTAAAGTGCCTTGAAGCACTTCCTCGAAGTCTGCATTGTATATTGCTACTCTCTGCTGTCCTATGTTCGTGCTCTTATATCACCTACTCTCTGCTGTCCTATGTTCGTGCTCTTATATCACCTACTCTCTGCTGTCCTATGTTCGTGCTCTTATATCACCTACTCTCTGCTGTCCTATGTTCGTGCTCTTATATCACCTACTCTCTGCTGTCCTATGTTCGTGCTCTTATATCACCTATTGCAAATATAGCTGCACGTCACAGGTGTAGGTCGGTACATGTTCTTCAAAATTTTGATTAAAAACTAACTTTACCGCTTCACGTTATATTTTTTCCTTGTGTAAGGTGTTGCCTGAGTATTGCTTGTGTAAGGCGTTGCCCGAGTATTGTTACGTTGTTACCTGAGTATTGCTGTATTGACCTGAGCGGGCAGGCCGTAGCAGAACGTGAGCATACGCAGGGGAAACATAGAAAGACAATGCTAAAGTTATTTGTGATATGTATGTGCAATATCGATTTCTTTCAGTTGGTATGTTTGCGTTCACTAGGGTTCTATTGAGCTGCTAGCTAGGATATGAGCGCTGCGTGCTGAGGGAACATAGATGTTGTCTTGTCCCAAATTCTCTAAGGTGATAGCTGTAATTGCTGTCACGATTTTCCTCCAGGTACAGAGTGGACGAAACTTCGCTGTGCTCGCTGGTCGACTCGGAGCCCTCGGACCCGGATTGTGATGCGGACGAGTCTGAACCCAAAGAAAATTCTAAAACTTACCTGATACTCAGCTTAGGGTGCAAAGAAAATAAGCAAAATCTTCGTAAACAGAAACAAAAAAGATAGGCTGCCTTTTGGTATGACAACGTGTAGATTTAAGTCCTGCCTGTGACGGAGTAAGTGTGAGACAGCGCTGGTATTCTGTAGCCGCTCAGTGCCTCAGACTGTGTGGGACCCTGCCGCCCCTAGCACGAGTCGGCTCTGCAGCTGCTGTGATGAGGTTTCATGCCGTGGTATAAATGTAATTTATGTTCTCTTATGATTTCTTCAAACCAGCACATATTTAAAGTTTTGATTCTCATTCTGAGAGTTTTGGTGGTCAAATTCCTATTGCACATGCTCTTGCAAAAGCAACTGTATTGCTGCCTCATCATCTGCACTTCTATAATTCTCGTCGTCAGTTTTAGTGTTATTCTCAAGTCCATAGATATTCGTAATTCTAAGTCAGACCACTAGGCGTCAGCACCTTCTCACTGAGCATTTCCTGACCCGGCTGCCCTCAGCCTCCCCACTGCTGGGCACGTCCCTTCTCGTCCACTTCAGAGTAATTTGCCTCCAAGTTGGGCTTGGAGTGAAGAGTTGCGGGTTGCTGCACGGCCTCAATTGCCTTCTTGCTCAAAATCCGTGAGCAGCTGTGTCAAGAATCCTGCGGGCAGAGTGAAATGTTCTCAGCAGAGTTCTCGTACTTGTCCGCTGTGCTGCAATGCACTACGAGCTCGGCGCCATGTTGTTGGAACTGCTTGTCTTTTGGTGACTCACGAGGCAGGCTGTCGGTGCAGTCTACGTCTCAGGCATCTTGTTTGTGAGGGCCAAATTTGGCAAGACTGGCGGCAGTTTGTGTCCTCTGCAGTGTGGCCTCAGGGGCGCGTGCAGAACTCTGCCCCTGCAACTGGCGTGGTGGCTGAGGTGCACTGCGGGAGCTGGCTCTCTTTCTGCCCCCCATCCTTTGCGGGGAAGGGGAGGGGATAAGACTGAAGCATGAGATTATTTTTAATATTTTTGTAGTAGAAGTTTTTCAATATTCCACTCTCTCGTGACAGCGTAGTGTATTTAAGCCTTCAAATTTACACTGCTGAATCTTGAAAATATAGTTCATTGATATGAATTTTGAGTTTCACCTAGATTTGCATAGTTAATTTTTAGCTTCATTGATGGAAACCGTAATTGTAATGCATGTTGTGTGCCACTTGTGTTCACGGAACGTCGTTGCTCGCATACATTATACATGTGAGGGCTCACTTTTGCATAGGGAGCAAAAATAGCTCGAGTTGAGAGCGATGGGAATGCATTCGGGCAATTTTGTAGGCCTGTGCTCCATGGAGATTTAGCTTCACTCGAGTCAGTTGTGTGGCCGTTGCAGCTCTTCTCTCTTTGTGCCCCCTCCTGAGTTATTGAACTTCCGCTGCGGCCTCACGCAGAGCTACCATCTCCGCAGCGGAAGAGTTCTCGTGAAATAAATCGAGTAGAAATTTTTGTCTCATTCTTGTTAGCTGTTCCCTCATAATTTTGGAGCTTTAGGCGTTATTCGGATGTGCAATATATGCACAAACATACTGCCTATGTTTTTAGACTATGTGTCTTGCTTGTGCTGGTCTAAAGTTATTCAACGACTCGGAAAGGCTGTTGTTCATTCTCGTCTCCAGTGTTCAGTGTTGGCGTGGGCAGATGTCGCATGCGCGTCTCCAGTGTTCGCTCTCGTCGCAATTGTGACGAGCGGCGCCACGTTAGGGAGGGGGGAAGGGGGGCCGCCGCCCTGCCGTGAAGCATCAGGTGTTCGGCCTCCACCCCCCTCCCCTGCGGGCTCATGTGGATGCCATCCGCTGCTCCAGCCCCGTTTTCTCATAGTTATTATTTTTCCATCACTCGTCGTGTAGCACAATCATCATCTTTGTAATACGTTATTCAAGAAATCGAATTTCAATTTTTACTTGGCAAAGAAATTTAGCTTTTAACATCAGAAACATGAAAAATAAGAAATGGCCTGTTTATTCCTGCTGTTTTTGTTGAGTTGTATTGGGAATACCATCGTATCCATCAGCGTGGGCCACCAAAAAAAGTGTCCAAATTTCAAATACTTCTTGCTCAGTAAGAATTGATCGTAGAGACCTCGAATTGGTCACATTTTAAACATAAATTTGCTTAATTATATCGGTTAAAAAGGTTTTTGGTTCGCCGGAATAATTAAGGTAGTTACTCAAAAAGTGGGTGTATTTTTTGCCCGTTTATTGTGTAAATCTTGAACGTATTTAATTTCATCTTACATTTCTGTTAAATCTCTGGTACAAAAGAAGGTGTGGACGCTCGGCCGCGCTCTGTGTCACAGGACTGTTGGCGTGCGAAGTGTTGAGAGAGCCTTGGAGTGGGGCGTAGGGTGAGATGGTCACCACGCAGTCCTGACCTGACTCCGTGCAATTTTTTTTTTTGAGCGAATTTGAAAAGAATAAGAAGCCTCCAGTAAACTTACAAGATTGACGTGACTCGCCAGAGATGAGAACTTGTTTAGATCCTTTATTAATTCTAACACGTTTTACCGTGGGGTTTTCAATGCATTACAACCAGTGATGTGGTGAGGAATGTGTGGTTTAAACATCCTTTCCAAGGGAAGTACTCCCTGGTTACATGAAAATGCATCTACTGAGCCGAGATTCGAACCCAGGTCCTCTAGCAACCCAAAATAAGCAAAATTCTAAACTCGATGCGATAAATGAGAGCCGATGCCTAAATTAGTATAAAAACAACGGTGGCTATTCTTTGGAATAGAAACATGAATATAGGCTGAGATGGAAACTTGCTTCATTGATTTATTGAATATTTAGTTTTTGTAATTCCTAGTATTTTTTCCCTATTTTAAAACTGAGTGTAACTTTATCAAGTAAACTTCGTGCTGACGCTTTTGACGGTCCGCTCGCACAATGGAGAAGGAATTCATTTTTTGTGTAGATGTACCTAAACTATTCTGTGCTGGTCAGCTGTTTCCCGAAAAACCCTAAGTCGGAAATATTTTATAAGAGAATAGTTATCCAAAAAACTAATAGGGTAAGTTTGAAGGAGAACGATCCGAACCTTGCGAGGTGGGTTTCCGCCCGCCCAGATTACAGGGGCTACTGAGAGAGGAGGTCGAGGGCTCAGAAACTTTCATTCCTGAATCGCCAGCAAGGCGAAAGATACTCTGCAATGCAAATTAAATAAGAGCAACTGAAAGTGTACCTAATCTTGTAAGAATAATATTTTATAGTATATTAATTGAAACGATTGTGATGACGTTTATATTGAAACGACCAGCAAATTAAAGGAAATGATGAAAAGATCAAAGGAATGTCGATAAAATTAATTATACTCTCGTTACCGGCATTGTAAAGAAAATAGCCAAATGAAACAGGACACCCCGAAAATTTTGATGAGAGAAAAAAACATTTAGATAATAAAAAGCCTTTTATTCACACATTAATCAAAATTCTTACAATAAACGTGTCGAATTTTCCTAAACTTGCAACAGGATTATCCAGTTGTGTAAATTTAGTTATCAAGTATTCTCACTCTTCTATATAGCTCGACGAAAGTATCGTGTCATAGAAATTGTATTTCCTTAAGCTAGATACCCGATTGGCCCCATATCTCTGACATTTTCGAAATTTTCATTCCCTTGAAAACGGGTTGTGCATAGCAGCCCGAAAGCTTGAAATAATAAACTTGTTCCAGACAGAAGAAATTCCTCGTTATCATTAATAAACCATTACTGTAAAGCAAAATATTTTTTATCTGCTGTAAGGAGATAAGCTAATGTTCGAGATAAAGACAACCCGCGGCCTCTACGAAAGTTACTGAGTAAAAAGTATTTAAACATTTTTACTTTTTTTGTAGCTCACTCTGCATTTTAGTAAAAAACTGTAGGATACTGACTGTTCTTACGCAAGCATTTCAAGGGATTACTGAAGGAATTTTGTTGAACTCTGTCGTCATAGCACACTGATCCTGTGTACAAGCGAGAACTTGGTCATAGCANGATGGTAACTGGATACAACGTAACTAGTTTTCTGAAGTTGTAGTCTTAATTTGGTCAATTTTGTCTTTCAAACAAGGCCGCAGACAGTCAATAGATCGTCGGAAGTGGGACAGTGGAGGCAGTGGCAAGGTGTGCAGTCATTATGCAACATTATGCCTTGCATAATGTTGCCTCGAATTTGTGGGGTGCGTTTCCTGCTGGTGTTGCCAGCAGGAGCAGGAGTGCTGGCACCATGTTGGCAGTAGCAGCACCAGAGCCACCTACGGTCGGTGTCAGCGGGGCTACCATCAGCCAGGCGATGTGTGTTGGTCAAGGCTTGGACTTCAAAATGAATGATATTTTGTTTTGCTTTCAATGATTTAATAAGTAAATGAAAAGTTTTCCATGCTGTTTGGTTATTGCAAATTGGTTTTATGGTCTAGAAAATTGAATCTGTTGGCATGAGAGTTGGCTTAGTGATTTCGGTTGTGAGCAGAGATCATATTGCCTAAATAAAGGATGAGGAACTCTGGCCAAAGCGCTCATTCTACCGGTCCAGTCCTATCTATCTATCTATATACCTGAGCATTTTCCCTACACAAGGAAGGAGTAGCTAACCACGAGCACGGGGACTCTATTGCATTCATACACTCACTCTGTCGTCTGGGTAAATTGAAGTATGTGTATGTTGTATGGGTGAGACGCGTTTGTTGAGTTTGTGGTTAATGCTGTGCGACCTTGCGCCTGAGCTTCGAGGGAGAATTGAGAACATTGGGAACTTAGCTTGTATTTATTTTTAGAGACGCGAAAAATGGCTTTCATCTTCTCAGGCCCGATAATGTGATCGTGAATTGGAGGTGCTTTTATTGTGAGATTGTGGTGGTCCAAACTAGTAACTCCTGCCGACTGGACGAGGCCTTGAACGCATACCACGAACCCAGTCATCAAGGCCCGAAAATATGAAGAGTATAACGAGAAGGGCCACGAGGATAACGAGTACTAAGTTTTTTATTGGAGTATATTGCTTCATTAATTTCCTCCGAAGAAAAGAGTTCATCAGTCTCAAGTCCACCACATGCCTTCATCCAGTCGACTCCGTGAGTTCAGGAGTAACTTTTGTAATCTTTAAGAGTTTCCCAAGAGGACAAACTCGCAAAAATATAAGACTGTAAATCACGAAAGGTATAAATTCATGAAACTGTACTTTCATAAAACTGTATAAATTCGGAGTCGACTGATAGTTGAATTTCACCAAGGATGGCAATAACACCAGGTGGAATTACTAAACATATTACCAATGACTGGTTTTGGAAAGGACAGATCGATAGCTATGGGAAATCAATC
>VOMN01061885.1:0-26259 GCA_014899125.1 Orchestia grillus
ACGCTTAGCATAAGGTCCTGCAGGATGCCCTAGAAGTCATATAGAACTTATTCGTGCTCCCAAGTAACTATGTATCAAAACTGTCCATTGTGACGGTATGGAAAATCCATGTTTTGATATCTTTAAATGGTGCAACACTTGTGGTAATAAATTGTTTCAAGTCGTTTCAAATTATTTCAAATTGTTTCATATCTGTTAAATTTCTGAAAAAGGAAAAAATCAACTATCAAAGTAAAGAACCTTCATTGATTCCAACACGTTTTACCGTTGGGTTTTCAATGCCTTACTACTACTGGCGTCGTAAGGGGTATGAGGAATGTGTGGTTTAAACTTCCTTTTCTAAGGGAAGTACTCCCTGGTTGCGTGAAAATGTCTCTCCCAAGACTAAATTTGAACCCATGTCCTCTCGGTTACTAGGCCATCACGCTACCAGTGCGCTATGGAGCCATCGAGCGCCATGGAGCATTATATTAGTGGCATAATGATCATATATCGGAACCCCTCGTGATTTTTGGCTTACCCTGCACTTCGAATGTTCTGTAGATACTGTGTGGTTAATGGACAAGGATAATAAAAAATTTATTCTATGTATAAATTCAAATAGCTTAATTACATCTAAGAGCACTGACACCGTAAGATATTTTGAAATACAAACAAATTTCAAAATGCAGTATTGACGGACATCGCTAAACGGAATAACTTCATTGACGTAGTTCCCATATTAATGAAAATTAGAAACACCGTCATTTCAAAAATCACGTCTTCAAGGCAGAAAAGAATAGTACCTTGTTAATTATAATTGAAGTAGGATTAAAATCTTCTATAACCCAATATTAAAACGTGTTTGAGTTAATAAAGGTTCTAATTCCTTTTATAACACATTCTCAGCAGGAAAGTACTGATCGGGACTTTATGTCCAGTCTTTAAAATTTTTTGTTTGAAGTTCGCATTTGTGTGGCTGGACAATTTTTCAATTCAATATTGCATAGAATATTACCTTGTATTTTTTTCCAGTGTAATACCTACCTAACAATACAATATTATCATTAAATCATACTGTGCTCAAAACATTTGTGTTTTCTTCAACACATGTTATAAAAAACTTTCTTTGTGTTCTTAGGGGAGACCTCGATACTTATATTTTCGTCAGTGCTCTAAATTTCAAGTTATTATTTCATCGAAGAACGTGGATAGAAATATTGAAAATAAATGTCCTTTAATTTAAAAGATATGCAATGCAACCATATAAACGATTTACTAAGAATTACTTATTGCTAAAACTTCCCTTATTCTTGCATCAGAATTTTAGTCTAGCGTTCACACAGTTGCTAGCTTTGTACTAGTTTTAGATCTCATGTCAGCTTGTTGCGAGCACACCTCGCTGGTCAAATTCATAGGTCAAGTTAGATCAATAATCTGTCCCACCTTTATCAGACCAAGATCTTCATCAAGTTTTATGGATCTAATTCTGACTTACAATATTTCTTAAGTAATTTTTGCACCGTCACAGTCGACATTTAGGAGTATTATCACTAGGCACAGTGTGCAGTCATTGATATTTATAACAAGACTTGTATATTTTATCTCATTTTGATAATCTTAGGGATTTTTGTTTTATAAGTCTCTTGTAGCTTTTATTTTTTGGTTTTTATCAACAAAATTGTATCGACATCACTCTTGAAAAATTTTGATAAATTTAAGGTTATATCGACTAAGAAGACTTCACAGTGTCATTTCATATGAATGCTGCTAGCTTTTAGTACAAATTTAAATGCAATGTTTTTGCATATGTACATTATTAGGCTGTGACTAGTTTTCCTACAATGCTAAATTACAGTCTCATGCAAAAAATATTTTGTTGAGAAATGCTTAGCGTCAAATTATTCAATTATAGCCTTGACTCGCTAGGTTTACTCGCCGCTCATGTTCAGTTAGCACTTTGGACCAGAAGAGGCACTCGTGCTGCGACCAGACGCTCTTATTTTCAGACGACAGAGTCCTCAATTTCGATGGACTTACCTTGGGGTATTCTGTTCTTGGAGGCAGGCATGATTTAAGTATCTTATCAACGAGAAAGTCAAATTTTACCAATAGGTTAAAGCAACGGTTATGTTGTTGGAGGGGAATGAAAATCAAACATGCATGTCGCGTGCAAATTTAAGTGCGTTCTATGGTCGCCTGCTTTACGACACACGAAATTTTCTGGACCGCTGTTTTGAGAAGCTGAAGAGTTATTTAGAGGTTAATTAGCCTGGAAAATGAATGCATTGTTACATTAATATCTTCTTTTTTATAAAACTGTAGTCGTATATATGTGAATATCTTGTGCACTTCCATATATGTATATGCACATGCCTGAGGTGAGAATATTGTATAGGTCCTAAAATCACATAATTAAAAGAATAAAACGAATAATTATAAACGGGGATCTGGAATGAAACAAAGATTTGTATATTTTTTTGGTATATTAATGTTCTTTCCGTAAATGTGCCTGCCTTTACATTGATAAAAATAAATAATTTTATTTCAGCGTATTTAAAACGAATATCAACGTTTGTCATTTGCTTTGACTTTTCTCAGTTTTGTTTCGTGGTTCACGTGCTCCTACAACCATCGTTGCTTAGCCGGCAGTGAAGGTATTTCTATTGCGTGCCTGATAGTGTACCCAAATTTGAATTGTAATCATAATTTTCTGGTACGTTTTTACAGTCTTCAAAAAAATGATGTGATTTCAATGCTTTCTTAGCTCATGTGAATCCAGAAATTTATCTCTAAGTTCAAAGCATCACTCTGCAGAGGAGGAACGCAAACTCAAAAAATCCTAGTCGCTGAAAGATTTCAAGGAAAACGTGTCTCATCATTTTGCGTTTCAAGAATAACGCTCATACGTATACATATCTATACTTATTTTCTAGCATTTTAAAGCTCATATTTGTGAGAGCTAATAATTCCACTCACTATGTAGTAGTCCATTATAAACAGCATACAGTAATCATCTATAACGTGGCGCACTTCTGCATACTTATCCAATAGTTTGCCTGACTTATTTTTCAATACATGTCTCCATTATTTATACACGACTCAAAGAACAGCTAAAGTACGAGCAACCTTAAGCATGAAATCGAGCAATTCGTGAATTTACTTTGTTTCATACGCGTGATAACCTTCAAACTGGCTTCTTCTAGATTAAGTGATACTGATTATTATTGTGTAATATTTTCGCTTGCATGTCAATATTGGTAAATATTTCACGATTACTAATGGATGTTGTGCGGGTAAATCTTCGATACTCTGTGATTGTGTTTATCATATTTTTATGTAAACCTCCGATCTTAAAAATTTGTTACGCCTCGCTCCCTAGGTAATTTCTTCATGTAAGCGTAGAACAAATTTCAATTTTTCTGAAGTAATGCTAATAGTTCAACTATTTACAACAATAATTAAATTTAACAGTCACGCTCACATCAAGTTGATTATGCATCAGCCAGTTCAGTGAAATTTAATACTACAAAAAACACTTGCAAATAAAAAATATATAACCCTATATTTGAACACGTATCAGCCGCATACCCAAAGCCTGTCACGTGAGGGTGATTACACCTAAATTTCTCGTGCACTTGACTCATGACTCTTATTACTTAAAACCGAATATAGCTCTGAAAATTGTTTTCGGTATCATTAACTTTCAAGATATTGGCGTTTTGGCATTTAACACATTATACCAACTTACGAACCGCTACATCAAAATTGATGTTTTATTTTTAGTGTGTGCACGTCTCACTTGAACTGGCTTACACACTGTGAATGTGAAGCTCTAGTGACAATGTTAGTTAATTAGTGTCAAGCAAGAGCTAGTAAGGGCTAGTAAGTAAAATTCTTGTTATGCTTCACCTCTATTTTTAATTTTCTACGGCTCATTGCGTTTAAATTTACCGACTCTTTACATTCACAAGCAAGGTCATTTTCGTTTCAATTCTTTCCTGTAATCTGGTATAATAGTATTAGTGCTATACCGTAGGAACGTTTCGTAAAACTGCACAAAGATCATTTGATATAAAACTATTGTTATTTTAATGTACCATGACTTTACTTCAAGATATCACTGTTTCATTCTACTTAGGTATTTAGTCACATGCTCAACTCAATATTCTCGGGTTGTTGTCTTCAAAAATCCGTTTTGGTTTCATTGTACCGCTACTCAAGTTCTTAATTATCGATATTTCATTCTGAATAATTATTAATTGATTCAACTATTTTTTCTTATTTCACAACCCTTCCGTCAACCGTTACTCCATGAATTTTATCAGAAATGTACAAAGAACCATACGATAGTTTTGGTTAATATTTAATCCAACGTTCTGAACACCACTTCGTGCTCAACGATGGGTTAGTAAACTAAGAATCACACCTGGAGTCTCAACATGACATCCGCACTTATTTTTAAGATTGTAGCCTTAATGATTGAGAAACCGATGTGACACATACCTTGTATGTGACTGATATCGGAATATAATTTTTTTTCTTTTTTCACACTATAGAATTCAGAATTGGTTCGACTTTTTGTTAGGTTTTTGCAGTTTATCTTATGTATAAAATAATCTAGGTAAAATAGACAATTTTTGCACTGTAGTTATTATATTGAGAGGTACGAACAAAGATCACACGGGATTATGGGTTAATATTCCACTTTTAGTTCCCAGAAACGAACACAAAATCAAGATCCTAAATTTCAATGCGACTTTCACGCGCAATGTTAAGGTTCTAGTCTTACAAATCCCAATTAGAAGTTCCCTGCTTCGACCCTCTTATTTTAGGGCTGTGGTTTTACTATTTGAAAATCCGATTGATGTATGCTTTGTATGTGACTGATTCCGGAATATTTTTTTTTCTTTTTATTTGATCGTTAAAAGTAGACTAATTGACGGCTATGTAAGATATAATCCTGTTGTCTCATCCTGTGCTTTGCATTCGTAGAAAACATTAGGGAAAAGTTGGAAGGCATGAAGGAGTTCTGTATAAAGGATGAGTAAATACAAAAAATAGAGATTGCAATAGCATGAAAGTCAATCATGACCAGTAAGAAACCATAGTAAAAATTAGGCAACAGCATCACTGCAATAACAGAATTCATTCTTCAAATGAGGGAAAAATATATTGTTTCTGGAAATGAGAGAATATTGTTTCCAGGGTTCAATCGACAAATATGTTGTAATACAAATAAAAAAATTAAGCTACTGCTCGTAATATCAGCCTTGAAAAAAAGCCTTTTGATGTTACATCTGATTTAATCAAATGAAATCGTTAAAGTAAATTATGGGATAGTCGGGGAAGGTGAATTACTACTTTTAACAAGAAATGTTATTTCAAAAGCGGGACTTGAAGGGTCTAAAAGACAGTTAACTGGAAGAAGAGTATATAGCATTGTATGTACACATAATTGGATAAAAATAAACTCCGGAATAAAGATGAATTTCACATCCAATTCATCGAATGAGAAATAAGTGTGGTATTTAATAAGTTTCAGACATAGCAGCGTATGGCGAAATAATGGTTTGTACCATAAAAAAAAATTAGGCGGTATTTTTTACAGATTTTGAACATATATTTACTATCAGCTCCGTCCACGTTTAATAGCAGGCACAAAATTGTAGAATTCTTTGCAAAAAAATTATTTTATTGAGTGATGTTAAAATTATTCATCAACAAAGTAGAATCAATATGTTAACACTTTTTAGGTAAATCAACACCACATTTTTTTCATGTCGCAGGCGTAGCGACATGGCCCTGTCCTACGAGTCTCCTGACATTCGAGAAGCAGAAAAGGACCTTGTCCAAATACCGCCTAAAGAGAACGAGTTACACCTGCGGAAGGCCCCGTTCAGCCTAACAAAAGCCAACCCTTAGTGAAGTATCAAGCTAATTGTTTCCAAATCAATTTCACGAGATGATGAGTCGACTGAGCAATACCAATTTTTATCAAATTTGAACATGTAAAGATTATACAAAAGACATGCTTCAAATTCAAGTGAGTATCAAATGACGTTTGAACATCGACGATAATTTATTTCTGTACAAGATTTGAGAAACCTGCTCAAAAGAAAGTTTATTCTATGCTCTGAATTCTATGTAGTAAATAATACATCTGATATAATCATGAAATTTTGAGTGAAGATATTCATGACGGATATGGGTTCCCTGTGTGATACATACGCTCTATAATTTACAACAGATAATACGTTATTAATTTAAGCGCGATCATTGTTTGGACATGATAATTTTTGCAATTTTAGTACGATTAGTTGATGCATTGTTTTGAGTATGATATCCAGCTTCATATGTTTGCAGCCATGCTACAAACTCGTTTGAATCACGAAGACTGATATCATTCACCCTAATGCGAAGTTGATCTAAAGCATGCAGCGGGTTTTTGAAAAAAATTTCACTTCGTGTCAGATAAATCCCTCATTCTGTGCAAATGAGCTAACGGTAACAAAATTTCCTTTTAACTTAAATATGAGAGCCACTGACACCATTCATTCCTATTCCAACTTTTGCCACTCATGTGCCTGTCGTCTCATTTCAGAGCCGAAGACGCGCACTCCAATTGTCAGGACACTTGTGTTTGTGAAGTTTTGCTGGGGAAATCATTTCTTTACAAAACTCATAAATTCACGATGGAGCTTTTAAATTTTGAATGCTATGTATTCTCTAAGTGCCATAGTCCCCTATAGTTGTCTCCCACAGCCCAAATTAACTGCGAATGAGAAGAAGAGACGATGGCGGAGAGGGAATGATTCGAGGCCTTGGCGATCTGGCTGGCGAGGTACGACTGCTTCCATTCTCGCGACCCAAAATTTTGTATTCAAACCCTCACGATTCCTGTAGCGAGCGTTGCTTGGTATGACAGATACTACCAAAGGTCCTATCACAGTTTGCAGGATTTTTGATAGAGTAAAATATGCCAAAAAACTCATTACTCTGGGTTATCTAGATTAATCCTAACAGCTTGGAAAAGTAAAAACTGGAAAAACATTGGGTTGTGATTAAAGAAAAATAACGCTATTTTTTAAATGGTGCAGTAAAATTCATGTGTTTCGTGTATTTTGTACAAAGAAATGATATCGTTTGGAGGATTTAATTTTTTTTGTGCCAACTGTCTACTTAAATATTCATTACCTCACGAGGATCAAACCTCACTACACAGGGGATAACTGTGCATGTGCTAAGCTCTTAGCAACATTTTGAATCACCTCCTCCATCTCACTACTCATAATCAATGTAAAGGTACAGTTCAAAAAATTTCGTCAAGTTCAAGTACCTCGATTTGCTTCTCATTGCCCACCTACTTAACAAACATGGCATACGGCTACCAGATTCAGACATTTACATTTGTTAAAAAGCCATTGTTTACTCGTGCTGTCGAACACCTCAATTTTAATACCCTGGTGTGATAATACACTAACACAATTAAAGTAAAACCTCACATATGTAGCTCTGATGTGACTCAAATGAGTTAGTAATTCTTTCCTAGTTTAGAGTTTCCTGACGCAGAAGGACCCTTAGCAATGGAATAATAAATATATTGAAACCGATATGTGCGTAAATATGTAGGTAATATTGCGGAATTCCTGTCTTATTCGTGAGCAGAGTATGATCGTTAGTGCTGACGACAATCGTCATAACCTGTAACCACAGACCATACAGTGATCGTTCTCACCAGAAGTTGTGAGGACAAGTGTCTGGTATCACAAGTCCTGGTGTGCTGCTCTGTATGAATGTCTTTTGTTATTTGATTTTGCGCATCACACTCTTGCATAAGGGACCATGATGGAGCATTCCTTTCGATAGTGTATAAACAGGAAAGTATCGTTTATTTTGTTCTTGGATGAATTGGTACCGTGGATTAATTTAGCTCTAAATCATAATGACGAATGAAAAAAGTGAAATCCTTGCAATGCTTTTATTTCCATACATTTACAGCCAAGTACAATTTTGGGGCTGATAGATGAGTTAAATATTCGATTGAAATTCGGTAGACTTACGCCAAGTGTGTCAAGCTGTCTCTTGACACACAAGAGAATGGCATAACAAAACTCATGATAAACTTTTGTGCGCCGGTTTAGTGACAAATGCTTGACGCACTGAAGTGCGTCAATAACGCATCCAATTTTCTCTGATGTATCTACTGGTATAGTAGTGGCACTGAACCAGCAATTACATGACAATGAAAGTAAAACGACCGATCTATTTGCTGGCGAATGTTGATATACATATGTAGCCGATATTCTGATGCGCAATTTGAAAATCTTGAATCCGCACGTGGAAGTTCCATCAAGTGTAATCATGGGAATCAGTGATAATCTTGTTCAGCTACAACGGGAAAAATCGGAATGAACATGGCTTCGTCTCTCATGTACTGCAGAGCTACGCAGCTAAGAGCGTTTACCAGAAGTATAGTTAAATGAGTAAAATATACGACTGCTTTAAATTAAACCCTATTTGATACAAACTTCCACCTCACCGTAAGTTGTTCTTCAAATTAAATTGAGTTGCATTATATATGGATTTATGTACGTATGCTTGAGGAGCCGACGCGTCATCTCCACAAGCGCATTGCCGAGCGAAGGGGTGTTTCTACTCGTACTAACCGAGTAGTAACATACCCACGTCACAGTAATATTAGGGATCATTCCGAGGCTTGTAACCATCCTATGCAACAAGATAGTTTCCAAATTTTAGCCAAGTGTCGTGCTTATGATCTTGAGTCATCATAAAGTACTTCAATCCATTACCTTAAGCCCAAATTAAACAGCTGTGATACTCCTGTGCCATTTAACATTTTAGGCTAGGTGTAGTGCCCCTATTTCTTGTCTCCATTCTAGTCTCTGGTATAGTTATGTGATTACATATGTACAGCATATCTTGTCTCCTCCAGTTTCTACTGAAGATGAACAAAGTACTGTTAGAAACCTCTAAAGCGAGATGAAAAATTAAAACTCACATCTAATTCGTTTTTACCTGCATTTATTCTGTGTTATAGAACTGCATTCATTTCACAACTAAGACTAACAAATTACTTTCAAAGTCTTGTTCTTTTAAGGCGTCGCAATGTAGTACAGGTAGCCTACGTTAAAACTCGTACTTTTTCCACGCACAATTGGACTGTCATTCAAAACTTTCAGTTTCAACTATTCAAACTATGGGCTCTGAAGTTATAGGCGCATTTCTTTTAATTACTGCAATTCAAAATTTTGTACACGAATCAATTCGAGCGTGAAACAATTACAACAGCTATCGTGGACTACATCTATCATTTAATTATGACGCTTTTTGGACGATGGAGATATTGAAAAAAATAATTCCTCGTTAGTTTGTTAACGGCTATCAAGACTCTTCGATTGTGCTGAGCAACATACAAAAATAACTGAGCAAGTATGTCGTCAGAGTACAATTGGGTCAGACGAACGCCGTCTCAAAATATTAAATTTCTTTTACCTACGGGTGCACGACCTAAACTGCTCAAATTTTAGTAAAATTATCATGATAAGACCTTTTAAATTTGGGAAATAAAAACTGCATTCCTAGTGCCATACATACATTATCTAACATTACACTTACAGATATGGATGCATTTTTTCCTGAATTTGACAGTACCGAACATCATTGACTCCATTTGGTGCTCATTTTTATCAGTTCATTTCTTTCCCGCCTTTATCAATGCAGCGTTGTGTATGTAGTGTTTCCATACAGTTACCTGAGCAATTCTCTCTCCAGCATGAATCTAACATGGAGGTGGACAAAATAGTTGCGATATTACTTCAATCGAAAAGTTGCTCAGTTTCTCAAATTGGTCTTAGTGCCTCAATCTGGGAATCGGTTCAAGCAAGTTCTCGACTTCATGCACGTGAAACTTAAACTATTCTTCCAGCAAAATATGCTTCAGCCCTTTCAGAGTCTACAGCTACAAGATGCTGGCTTCGAACTTGGTACCTCCAACAGTATCAAGTTGCTTAAGATTGAACGATTATGTAGTCAGGTGAGATGCTCTACTTCATTTTTGAGTACTGTATGCCCTTTTTGCACTGCATGAGCTCCCAAAACCAGAGTATTATCATCGTGGAAAAAACAGTGGACTGAAAGGCTGTGAAACCACTCAAGAAGGAAAAAGTACAAGCTTGACTTGTCACTTAACGTTTCTCGCTTTCATTGATGCGTTGACAAATCCTTATGGGCTCATCACCAAGTCTAATATGCTGTGAATATTTATAAGATAAAGTACGGGTTTTCCGATGGCTGCTCTTTGATGATACTAGACTGCGAAATTCATGGCATTCATTTTTTTTGTCGAGAGAAAGGATTTTGTTGGTACTGATTTAGCTCCGTAGTCATTTTACGACCGAAGCCATTTAGCTTCTTTGTTTTTCGCCTCAACTCTATGAGTACGCAGTAGTTTCTCTCTCCTAGCAGAGAGGTTACATTCGAATATCGAAATCCGGAAACTTCTGAGCGTTTACTTTATGCAAAAAGAGATAAACTAAACTTATAAAGACGTCCAAACATTTTGCAAATTCTCTAGTCATGAGAATTTGACTTTGTTGAGGTTATATCTCCCTCACATCTTTATCTGTTTCTGAAAGTCTCCCTCTCCAGTAGTCATCTTCCGAACTAAAGTTTCTAGATTTAAATTTACAAAACAACTTCGAACTGTTACATTCCCCGCGAGCCACCATCATACCCTTAGAGAATGTTTTGCAAGTATTCGGAGAATTTTTCATTTTTTCTCAAGAAATGAATATTTCCAATGAAATAACAAATTTTTCGCTAACTGTTTAAATGTTCAATAAACCACATTTGAAAAACAAGGGCTATGGAATATAGTCATGAACAAGGGAGACATATTCCAAAAGCGAACGTTTTTTTATGAAACTTAATTATAGGGAAAGTAGGTTTGTTAGATGATGCAATAGCTATTTACCTCAGAATAGCTCACAACTTTTCAGACAACCTATAGGTTTAATTAAGCCCTGTAGGAAGAAGAACACAGTTCTGTGGAATGAGGTCACACTCCCTACGCTGTAGAAGTACCAGATAGAATTGAGCAACGGAAAATAAGCAATCCAATTACAGTATTTTATACGACACCCATACATTTCCAACCAATTGGAATACCGGTTATGCATTATGGTGCGAAAATAGATTCAGTTCCGCTGTTGCGGCTCCTGAATTACGTAAGTACTCTGCGGAAGACAATTTAACCGAACTCAACAGCAGGCAATTTTCGACAAACGGAGTGCATCAGTAACTCAATTCTTGCAATTATAGTTAAGCATAACTCGCTCAGAGAGTCGGACACGCCAATAAAAACATTCTACGAGTTTTTGTCAGTAATTTTCTACAATTCACTCGTATTTGTGTTTCTATTAGCAGCAATATCTTTCACTGAGCATCTGCCGTTTAGCAGCTATATATATGTATGGATCCCGGTTCGAACTTGAAGGACAGTTCTGTTCTCGTAACCTTAACGGTAATTATCGCAGCTCAACTCTTTATTCAATATATTTTAAAAGTATGAAGAAACGTTTCGTCAAGCAACGTGGCATATCTAAGGCTATTGAAATAATCCTGGAAGAGCCACAGTACATTAATTAATTGATCGAGATACGGAATTCAGCCAATCTTCGGCAGTAAAAGTACGTGGTGTAGCAACGTAGAAAATGCTTCTAGTAACCGCTGTAAGATTTCTAATTTTTATGGAATGAGTGCAGTAGGAATGGAAGTACAGTATGGAAACAGTGCGTCTATAAAAACTCTGCATCAACATTGAAATAAATTTTACACTGTTAATATGTGTCCATATCATGCACATCATGCTCTACTGATTGCATTTTCAAGAAATACGATCGTGACCTGAAGCTGGACACGAAATATTTGTCTCTTTTTGAACAAGAACTGAACGTATCCCAATCTAAATATTAGATTCCCCTTGAAGATGAAATAAGAACGTTATCCAAACATCATTAAAGAGACTTGTAGTTCACTGCTTTTTAAGTCTATTCTAGGGTAAGTTGTTTATTTATTTTACTAGTAGACGCACCCCCCCGAAAATGGCGGTACAAATGATGTTACTTTCTTAAGATGCCCTCTTATATTTCCGGTGAATCTGACGTGAAGTGTTGTTATATTCAGTATTACTGCTACGGACTGCCTTATCTGACAGTCTCGCTGATTAGTTAGAAATACGGAACCGGAAATTTTCTCCTATCTAAATCCTTAAAACCGTGACAGAGAGACGGACGGACGGGCCAAGCAAGCCACACTGGGCTATTATTATATGGTGGGATTTACAGGTGTTTTTTCAAGCCGAAAGAAATTCAGGTGTTCCTACAGTCTTTTATCTCTAGATTTTATTAAAGACGAGTTTAATAACATGTTAACTATCCTATTAAATGATCAGGTTGTGATCTTGTAAAAAGTGAAGCACTTTCTGACACTGTCTATCTATCTATCTATGTAATACAAAAGCTATGGTCGTCTTGCTTGTTTGTTTGTTTGCTTGCTTGCTTTCTTGAAACCGTGCACACGTTTGTCTGTCGGATCTGAGATATTCGAAATTTATACTCTTTGTTCTATCCTGTATTGTAGATATCGACTTAATTAACTGCATAGGATATATTTCTGGATATGGTTTGAATTTGATAAATTTTATTTCACCCAACGGGTCACGAGTAGTCTAGTATATATATACTGTATATATTTGGCGAATATATTTTATGGCTGAAAATTTTCTTAGACCCAGTACCTAATCCTACACATTCGTGATGAAATATCATAATAGTTTAACCCATTAAATGGTTAACGCTTTGATAAAACTAAAAAATCATGTATAAACATTTAAGTACGAGACAATCATTTCAGGAACACCATTTACAAATAGATTGTTAAAAAGAAGAAGAAACAATCTTTAATACATCATTTTCTTAAATGGATCTTCTATACATTGCCGTAGACGCAGAAAGTACGGCAACCGCTTTCAGTCGTCATGCGACTGGTTGCGGTTTAGTTTTTGTTAGCTAGAAAATAACTGGTCTCATCGCCCAGCTCGAGGCGCCGTGCTGCTCTCATGTGACAAGCATTCAATTCTCGTTGTAGGCGAGGGCGTCTTCGGTCGGAAGCCCGACTCTGTAACTGTAAGGCACCTATTGATCGAGAGGTGAGTATTTAAATAATTGTTTAGTGAATTGCAATCGAACATAAACCCAGTATGAAGTAAAAATTATCCGAAACTGAAGTTACGGCTTACATATTACGGCTTGGTCACAGTTACAAGCACTGAGAGCACACTCGTGCGTTTCATTGTAGCACAATATTTTAAGTGCAAAATATTCTGGCTCACATATGAATTGCTAGTTTCACGCAGCATACTCGAACAATCTGTGGCTTAAAAATACCGAAGAAAATTTAATACACGTTCTTTAGGGGATTGAAATCGGAGAGATGGCCGTAACTAGGATGCTCAGGGATAAAATATCATAAAAGATGATGTGCTGTGAGTCAACCTTCAATCACAGCTTGATTCCTGTGGTTTAAAATAGACAAAATTTCGAATTTTTGGTGGCCGTCCGAAACTTGTTACGTGTAGTGGTACACGGAACGGGCTGGACTATCTTTGAAAGGGAGATTTACGAAGAGGAAATATCGGAATACGAGTCGCCTTTTCTGTCAAAAATTATCAAGTTTTATTGCATTCAAAGGATGTAGACTAGGTAACAACGCACCTCCTCGTATTCATGGACGTATCGATTAGGAAACTTCTACTCTTGCAGCTGCGGGCGTCAGTAGTGCGAGTTAAATGTTAGAAATTTTGTATTATTATGCTTCAATGAACTCTGAAAATAAACATTGTTAACGACGTTCGTATGGAATATGATGAGATTACTTTAAGCGAGGTCTTACGATACGATTTCAACAATTAAACATTCGTATGTATTTAATACGTTGCAAGAGTAGAGCAGAGCTAACAAGAGCATGGATCGGTATTTCTAGCTTTCAGTGTTCACAAAAGTGCGGAACATATTTCACATTTTGATCTGAACTTTGGAAATTTTTCGGAAAACCATTTATGGTAAGCCTAAAATATCAAAGAAACTGCCAGATCTCGAGAGCATTTGAGTGCGAGTCACTTGAACTTTATAAGGCACGCTGGGTTATGAGATGATTCGTCATCTCGTTGAACTGTTCTTCTGAATATTTCCTACTTCAATCGAATTTCAACTCCTTAAAGAGTCGTTAGTTTTTAATGTACCAGGAATTTATTTCAGATAAGGGATCCATCGAAAACAATAAGAGTGATTGGATCTCATCAACTGTTAAATGAAGCCTATCAAAAATATTGTGCTTCACAACATTTTAAAAGTTTGGAATGATGATGCTATTTCTCTATTGATGAGGGAAGTGGTTAAGTACTTCGAAGTGCAGAGCCTCTACATTTGCTGTTGTGTGAGCGAATGACATCACCTGAGACGCTCATTTCGTGCCCATAATAAATGTATGAGTCTCCCACTTGAGGGCACGTTATGTGGGAAGCTTGTAGGCTTTTGATTCAAATAGCACTGCGTGATCGTCAGGCGGTCGACTGGGGAAGTAAGAAGAGTTGGAGGAAAAATTCTTGAGTTTTAGTGCTGTCGTACTGACGGCTGTAAATACATTGTTTCTTTGGGTATCCCATGCCAAATGGGCCCCTACAGTTGGTATACTTGGATTTTAAATATGAAACCAACACCTAAGTGAAAAATCAATGCTTTTGAGCATACTTGTCTCGCATCGTATTACATGGCTGCCGGCTTCAAGTGTGGGGATTAATTTTGTTACTTTGAGTGGAAACTTTTGGAATAATACTTCTGTTATGTTTAAACTTCAATTGTACGACTGAGTATCTCCAGATGCGCAGTTCACACGAGCTCAAAAAACAGTTCGCGCATTTTTTAAAGTTTTTTATTTCAAGTATCCTGACGATGATGGTTGTAACCGCATACATCAAATAACACTAAGTTCGATTCCGTTTCTGACTCTTGTTACCTTTGAATAAAAAGCACTTGAACATTGTTTGAAATACTATTCCCCAACAGTCCCTCCGAATTCTCCCCGACATATTGAGAAAGTTTCTATCAAACCTCATTCGTTCGCTCAAGGTCACTCAAGGACTCATTAACAACTTAAAGGTTGGACCCATCGCTGATGAATCTAAAAAAAATCTGAGCTTTCATTTCTTATTTACAAAACCATTCTAATTATTTCAATGTATTTTCTCAGTTACAAACAGTTTCAAATCCATTCATATTGTGCTCTGCAAATTTCAGGAAAAATCGTGCCTTTACATTAATGTAGATCTCCTTCAATGCCTATTTTTGGAAACTGAATGAGTGACTTTGGTCATAAAGTGCCTTGCAATGGTCATCATCTAGTGCAGAGCTGAACGCGATGTTACTCGAACGTCCGAACGACATCGTGTTAGGAATATTTCATTTACATTGTTCAATTCTTGGTCGTCTGTTTTAAATCTATATAAAAAACCTCGCTTCCTGATGCAGACTCTCCGTTGTATCACCTTAGGCTGGCAGAATGGATGTTTTTTGCCCATGCACCAGAAAACGCATCCTGTACTTTTATCTTATGTCAAACAGCGGCAGTTGAGGCGCCGGCGGGTAAACCGCTGCCTCTCCCGAGCGTTGCGAGCGCTTCAGGATGTCTGCCGAGGACACTGCGCCAGCTGATGTCTCAGCGGACCTGCGGGGCCAAGCATCTCGTATGGCCCTGGACGTTTATGCTGTTCCTTCTCTGACAATAGCCACTAAAGGCGTCACAGGGAAGAGCATTTTAGGGGAGAGCTCTGGCGTTTATGCATATCATGTGCTTCAGTGGTAAACTCCTCTAAAATGCGAAAGCGGGGAAAATTATACTCACATTTTTTGTAAATAGCATGTATTATAAAGTATTCTCTATATCATTCTTGAAAATATTTCGGTCGGACGTCAATAATAACATCCTGCACATTAAAAGATAGTTCCGGAATTCATTGATTTCACCCAACCTGCAACGTATATCTAAAATTAATCAATCCTGGTGGCACAACCAGCATTTAATCAAATTTTGACAAACCCTATAACGTATTAGCCTAGATTTAAGCATCAAAATAACGTTAACAAAGTATTTGGTGGTATCATTCCTTTTGTAAATTCTGTTTATTCAACTTTAAGACTAACTTAAACTCATATTTATTCAAATGTTAATCCCCACATAATCTCCGCCTTTGATCGATCTACTTATTAGTAAGTGTTCTGCTGCTTCTCTGTGAAAATCTACATGGTATAGTAAAACTTTATTTTTTCCGCGTTTCAACTCGTTTTTGATTTGGTCTCTAAAACGAAATTTCTCCAGTTAGATAAATGTCTCAACTATGGAAAAGATCACAATCTGTCGAAGTAAGGTTGACTAGTGGGGCAGCATTTCCCAGCAAGCAAAAGTCTGAATCTTGCTTGAGTGCACAGCGCAGTATGGGAATTCGCATTGTCTTGATGAGCGGCAAACTTTTTAAATTTCTGCTTAAAAAAAGGCGTTAATTGCTACAGTGATGTAACGCACACAATATGTGCTTGGCTGCATAACTCATTTACTGTCGTCTCGTTGATTATTTGAAACTCGTTGCGAGTGATCATGTCCAACCAAACGCAATAACTGAGTTTCATTAGACACAATCTCCAATCTAATAGAACGTATATTATAATTTGATGACAGCTATCGCATCGTTGTGAGTTTTTATTTCAATCAGTCGATTTGTATTCAGCAAACATAAAATAAATCATTATTTAGGCTATTTCACACCTTGGTAAATAATAACATAATTTCATAAGAATATCTTCAACAAAATTTGCTTGAGCCTCATATTATCATCGTTTCATGTAAAATTAAAATTCATGACAGTATTAAAATATAATGAAACTAGTTAAGACTAGGATTTCAACATCTATATGTTTTAAAATATTGACATCGTTCTCAAGACCTCTGGTTATTCGAATTTTGCTCCTCATCTCTCATAAATGTTACGTTTCAATAGAGTTCTTAGATTGTCCAAAGCGAAGAAATAGGAAGTCCTGCTTCTGCTTCATGAAGTAGACGCGTTAGACGTCCGGTGATAATGAAATAAATTATGTTCACGGTTTCTCGTCAGTTTTAAACATATCTATTAAGAATGTTTGTGTAGTGCGTTTAGAAGTGACCAACTTTGAATATAGCCAAAATCCTTAGCAAAGGAATGTGCATGACGAAAGGGTGGTACAACGTAAAAACGTTCTTAGTCCAGAATGAAAAAGGCATATCTACGTAGAGCGGACACGTTTTCCAGTTTTCTGAACTTAGTAGCCTTTAAAGGAATTCTAGATAGAAGCGACATTTCAAATATTCATGAGAAGGCTGCTGTGTGTCATTCGATCACTGCACAAGCCGAATGTGCGAAATGAAGCAGGCTGGTACTAGGTACATCTCTGAAACAACAAGTTGAATGTTCATGACATAGCAGACGTGTCCAATGATCGGAGCACGGGAGACAAGTTGGATGTTCATGATAAAGTAGACGGGTCATGCATTAAGATTCAAGACGATGGGTCAGAGGTTCAGAACAACGTAAATTGGCCAGACTTTTAGAACAATGCACACGAGCCAGACGTTCAAGACAAAGCAGACGCATCAAACGTTCACAGCAGAGGAGACAAGTCAGACGTACAGAACTCCAGACTCGAGAGAACCTAAGCGGCTCTTGCCATCTCCCGCAAAGCAGTCCGCTCAAGTCTTTATCGGCGGCAGTGATAGTCCCAAGGTCACGTCTCGAACGCCGGCCCTGCTGTTATGCACTTATTCCCGCTAAAATAAGCCCGCAGGCTCGAATTTAGGGCGTTAAGAATGCCTTCTTCTTCTTCAGAAGCTTAGGAAATAGATATGAAAAACTTTACAACTTCAAATCAAGTACATTACCTTCACCGTGGCAACTTACACCTCTCCTCGTCTGCCCTTCATGGCGCGCTACTCTTTCTAGTTGCTCGATTCCAGCGCCTCCCCATCCCCCTCTTTTGACAGGAATCAGACTCCTTTCCCTACCCTCTCCCCAGCCGTCGGTGCCCTCCCTCTCCGCCCAGCAGATGCACCCGACCCTATGGCTGCTGCAGTCCCCTGCCCTCCCTCAATCCACCTCCCTTCACGTCTGGGTTAGTCCGTCCGGTCGCGCGACCACCGTATTTTTTTGTGTGTCTGGGGGCAGTTCACCGCCCTCCTGCGAACTGTGTCTGCTGTGTACTGCCCACCACTGCACACCGTAACCAAGCACTGCGTCCAGCAGCTTTCCAATGCACACTGCAGCTTACAGCCGTCCTTTGAGTATTTACAGTGTTAACTTCAACTCCTTCTAAAGATGTTTAGAACAATTTTATCTTTTATCTCTCCACTCGAAGTTTATACTGGCCTTTTGGAGAGAAAGATCGTAACCATGGAAGGTTCCAGTGGATGAGCAAATTTAACCATCAAAATTGTTCACGAATGTCATCCCAAGCAGAAAAAAGTCTGCTGAGGCAAGGGACTCACAGCGCTAAGGAAACATACACAACGCTACGAAATTTCATTTTTGGTACCCAGAAAAGTATTCTCTTTGAGGAAACGTATGGATTATTACTCTCGTGCTTTTAACCTTATTGATGTAATTCAATTTACGGAATATGTATGTAATGCTTATCCGTTATGGAATGAAAAATATTAGTCTTCTGGTGCAACACAGGAGCGGTCCCCTGCTTATCGTGATACCGGACACTTGAAAATGAAGGACCGTTCCGCAGATGTTCCGTCGATCCTCAGGAGCTCTAGTGGAAAATAAACAACTAAATCCTGTGCACGTATTGCAATACATAAAGTCTTCTATATACTTCACGGACGAACTCAACATATAACTGCTCATTTCTGTATATGAACAAGTTTATACTTGTCAAAAAATAATAACTTATATAAACAAAACAGAAGTTTGAGTAATGCCCGTTCCAATTTTACGAATCGCCATCTAATGGAAGTGAACCTGGAAAATGATTGAGATCTTTAGCAAATGATATACGGAATGGGATAAATACTTGACACTATTGAGAAATTCGTACACATGAGAATAAAAATGAAAATGAGATGACTCTCAATATTCACTGGAAGAGTTTTTCAATCCTGTATCTCCTTATCAATATTATTATGATATAACTAGGTATTGAAATCTTGAAACAATTGAATTTTCACGCTTAAGGTATACTCTAAATTTCGAAATTCGAGAGAAAGTTGAAAACTAGCATCACACTCCACTTTGAAAGTCAAATTCTCGGAACTTGAACATAAGCGTAACTCAAAAATATGAGAGCATGAAACTAATATTTGAAGCAAGTAAACGTGTCATCGAATCAGGTCTGATGAGATGATACGATATGACAAATAAACATGCTACAGCAGCAGCATCATAAGTCAAAGAAATTGGGAGCTGGCTTGAGTATTGCATTTTAAAATCCATTGGGATCTGTAGGTCATCACCTTCCAAAAAAATGTATTACAGCCATTCCAGAGAGACAAATTGAGAATGGCGCAGATACTACCTGTGAAAGGCCTCGTCATAGCGCTCGCTAGACGACTGGCCACACGTCGGGCTGAGAGACTTCCATGCATCGCAGTTCTTCTCTACTATATTTGTGATGCATTCGCTCTCAGATGCCGACGTCAAGCTTTAAAATCATTTAATAAGAATGCTGAATAAAATCAACTTTACAACAGAATTCGAATAAATATTGATGTTTTAACCTTAAATGAATTCCTGCAGGGTTAGAATCGTTCAGAAGGTAGTTTAACAACATGAATAAAAAAATGAGAATAAATAATGAAATAAGAGTAATCATATTTGTGTCGGTCGCCAAATCGAAGCGACTTTAGTCAAGGTAAATTTTCTTCTTTTACCTTTAGTCGTTAAACTATGCACATTGATATAAATTGTGTAACATAATATTTCTTCACCAATAAAAATTGACCAGTTTACTCTCCGACGCTAACCAATCGCACAATGCAGGAAATTCCCCCATGGTATACCGTCATCGCAGCTCCGCTCCCAAGCCTATTCTCCCTGCTCCACACTTACTTCGCTTTGCCAGGAAATCTCCAACGTTTAAGGAAAAATTTATTTTTGTACTCTCGAGATTTTTATTTGTTTCATAAAGGAGCATAAGCTTGTTTATTGAATGAATCTTTCTGATTTGAATTTTTCTGCCCCCCGAACCCGTTTTTAGTATTTCGTGGACACAAGACTTAGGTTTGATTTACATATTTCTCAAAGGGCTTACGAAAATAAAAAGAGGGAATTTTAAGCCATACAACACTTTCTGTGTAGTGTCATATCGAAGAGTACTTTAGATGTTTTTTTTCAAGGACGCCGAGTTTCGTAGCTGGTAAATTTATGGGTACAAAGTGGATGTAATAGAAAACAACCAAGGGACGATAACCAAATAATCGTAGCAGTAAAATAAGGCTACCAATATTTATTGAATCTTATCCTGGAAAAAACATCATTAGACACGTTTAGGTTCATCATTAGTGTGCGTGAGTACTGTAGGCAGACCCATCTAGTTCGAGAAGAAATTTTACATGTTTCAGAAGTACTCCTAATGAGCGAGACTATAGTTAAAAATTATTACAACAGCTCATCTGTGCTACTTCTTTGAGGTGCTGTTATTGTTCTTCGAGTATTAAAGTTGCAATTGCATTATCATAGGCCCTTGAGGTTATATAGCAGCCATTTTATTGCGGGAATAATGGTTTGAAACTATTGCTGGTTTCAGTACGGTTTTGAAAATAAATTTCAAATCTGTCTCAGGAACTAACCGCTGTCACTATACCTACTGTACACAATAAAGGTACGGCGGAACGGTAACAACTGTCAAAATTAGAGCTGTGGTGTTCCCAGAGTGGTAATTTAGGGAACTACTACGGTTATAAATCAAGGTGCGAAATTTATTTGCAATTGAACATCGTAAAGCGCTTGCACTAGCACGTTGCTATCTTTCTCATGATTGGAAGATGATAAAAGTGTTTATTATTCCAAAGCAGGAAAACATCAACACTAAAATTAACTACTGCTTTATTTACTTGCTTTCTCTTGAGTTTCAGTACACCTTGTCGAATATAATTGTGATGAAAATTTATTATTTTAAAAGCCCAAACGTAAACTCAAAAAGAGTTTTTAGTTCACGGAGGTTAAATTTATTGACTTACAATCGATGTGTTTTAGAATATAAAGCGGATAAAAATTGATTTGGTGCTTATTTAAGGAACACGTTTGAAAATAAATCAAAAGCATGCGGGTTATAAAATTCTGTAATTTAACTCACTCAGCGGAAGAGTCAGAAAACTTAATGAAACGTAAAAATTTAATAACAATATTCGTACAGAGTGCGAGGGCATTTGAGGACATGTCGTTTTCAGTCCATTACACACTTGAATCATTTATCATATTATTTTTTCCCTTTGGCTAACGAGATTAAATTAAGATATCCCAAGAAATGAACAGACATGCAGTCATAGTTGATTTAATTGCTACGGCGGTAGTTTTAAGAGTTATGAGAAGTGAAGGTCAAGTACGCCACCCTACATTTTTCCTCAGGGTCTTAGGGTTTATCCTGCTGGAGACATTGATATTCTGAAAAGGATTTTTAAGCCCTGGATAAGTGAAGTATCCAATGGAAGGCTATACATCTTACAGCGAGACTCAGTACCTTCTCTCAAAGCTATAGTAGCCCAAGATTGGTAATTATCGGAGAATTTTTAAGATCATATGAACCGTAATTTGTAGCCCTCCAAATTTGCATGACTGAAAGAGAGACTAATCGACATCCTCATAGTACCACAACTCAACTGAAGGCCGCCATTGTCCAAGTGATGTCTCAAATTAATAAGGTCCACTTGATTTCAGCTTGTCGTAGAGCCTCAAACTCAACAAGGGCTGATGATTGCATTTTGTGCTTCAATTATAGATTTAGGACTACAGTAGAGCTTAACATCCCTTCTAATTATTAATTTTAGTATAAGTGGCGCAATTCGCTCCGCCGTGAATTTCACTTTGCCGGCGCCAGTCTATACTAACGGCACGCTACAGGACAATTCTCAGGTGACTGAATTTAAATTATCAAAAGATTTTCGGTGGAACAAATCCTTGGAAGAACACAAGTGTGGTAAACTATTCGTGTTCAAAATCGAGAGAAATTTGACAGAAGTGGGTAGTGAAAGAGCCTCCATGCGACGATGGTCACTTTATTTATATATTTTCCCGGAAGGTGTTCCTTGGTTCTGAACTACAGTAAAATAGGATGTTTCTGTTTACAGCTAACTACTTATAGTAAATTTTCGCTACGTTGGAATTATAGCTTAGGGATGTTTTCAGACGTACTTACTAAGAAATGGAATAATGGTTTAGGGTGTATTCAGAAAGACTCGCTATGAAACCAAATCTTATGGGGACTGGGTAAATTGTGCAACATATTGCAGGATTTTGACAATTATCTCTGTATATTTGCAACGCACTTAAGTATATCAAGAGGTTCGATTTTATCAAAATCAGGGGCAGAAATACATGGCCAGAAAAGCACAGCTCCTTTTCAAGGAAAAAAGGCGCTTTTGGGCCCAAATTTACTTTTGAGCTAAAATTACCTAGGAAAAAACAAGAAATAAAACTATTATTGTTCATAAAAAAGCAAAATACTTCTTGATAATCTGGTTACAATGGGAATAAGAATATTTACATACATATTGACAAAGAGTTCAGGAACCAAAATAGGCAGTGCATTTAGGTACTAAACTCATAGCGGACATCAATAATATCTCGTATTTACATTTCTGTCAGGATCAACTTTACGTTATCTTTTGCAATGGGTTAATAATCGAAATTTCTTTAATATTTTAACAAGAGGTGTAAGTAGAGCAAAGGGTACATTGTTTCAACGTAAAGAAGCCGTATAAATAGTTTTTAATAATATAAAGGTTCTATTGAATGCGTCAGAAAACATTTTACGGAAACTACAAAACTATATTGAACAACAAAACATCAAAGAAAGCTGTTGTAGCTGAACTGTTTTTATTACGTTTTTGTTTACGTGTGAACAGGGTAGGCACAAATACAGAAACAGAGATAAAAATATTTAAAATCTTTATGTTTTCTTTAACACTTCAGCTTTCGAAAATAAGTGATACCATAGTAAGCGATTTCACAAAATTTCATTCGTCATAGTTCCCTTCAGCCAACACCTTCATATCATAAAATCCTCGAATCATTTAAGTATTCTTACAGTTTGGCTGGTAGTATGAGCGATATACATCTTGACTAATCGAACAATTTTATTTTTACCTATAGAATTTCAATATTACACTAAAGAGCCATTCAGGCATGACTATTAAAGACTAACCACGAAGAATCTAAAGCGTAATACGTGAAAGCGACAGAAGAAGCGTAAAATCTTGGTAAGAGGAAGGCAAGTCATCTTCACTAAATTAGGCAGGAAACTTTTTCTACCTCCTACTGTTTTCCCTGAGCATAATAGTTAGTCATTGTGCATCGCTGATTAATACAAATTTAAATATCCTCACTTTATATATAAGTTACATTGTTTAATAACTTCACTATTCCTTTTAAATGCCTGTCATGTACAGCTCCTTGTTGATTTTCACTTCTTGAAACACATCATCAACTCTCCTAATGAAATAGCTGCCCAAACCCTCGCATCTGAATTTTAAAGACGGTTCCAAACGAAAGGCCAAAACCTTCAATAAATGTTTCAGAGATAATATTGTTGTATTTCCGTTCTTCAGTCTATCATTCGAATCAAATTCAATTTGGAATTTGTGGAAACTACTCGAGATACAAGTCGTAGGCTCAAGCTGATATATACAAACGTTGATAAACTGGAGAAAAATGAATAGTCCCACACCCATAACCTCGAGAAACTTTGTCAAAGTTTAAAAGTTTAATTTAGAAAGCACTGAAGAGCAGCAGTGGCAAATAGAAGCGATAAAACTAAATATTAAATGTACGTGCAGTTTTTTGAATAGTCCGAGGGCTCTTTCGAACCTAATTTTTGCTATTTGAATAAAAATCGTTCCATCGAGATAGGGGCATTTTTAGAGTTTCTATATATTTTTGCTTCAATATTGGAGTTTTATTAGTTGATAAACTTACTTGAATAAAATTTTTACGCTTGCCAAACTCTTCTTTCACTATAATTTACCTAATCCGCAAGTGTTCCGAGGCTTCTGGACGTTTCTAAGTACGGGGTTTATTTCTTCGAATATGAACGCTTTCAACCCACGTTCAAAACAAAATATTTGCTCCAGGTGCGAAGAACTCTTTGAGAATTTTTTAAGTGGCATGAAAGTATACTGTTTGAAAGAAGGTATTTATCAAACATGGTTCTAAATATAGACTGAATTCGAATCAATAATGGGATAATTTCTACAGAGTTAAGGGTTCCACCTCATGATCATAGGACATAACTGACTTGGTGAATTCCATTTTTTAAATTCCATGGAAGTGACAAGAGTGTTGCTATGTCCGGGGTTCTTCAAAAAAAACTGACTAAGAATTAAAAAGGATATTATGTAATTACTACGAGCACATTCCCACGAAACCATTACTGCGATGAGTGTCTTCTACGGAGTGCAGAGAGGATTTTAACACTATATGTTCTGAATTAATTTACATGTAAGAGAAAAATATTGGTACATTTATTTTTCAACATAGGCAGTAGAACCATATCTAAGAAGGTATCATGAAATTTATCATAATTTGAATCGTTTGGAAGAGGACGTATACGTCCCAACATGCTCTTTCCCGCTATACCTCATTTCAGAGGGGACATACATGTCTTCATAGAGCAAAAAGGCTTGACCGATAAGGCACGGAGCTTGGATTTCAACCTGTGCTAGATCCAAGATAAGTAGTGTATATTATTTCTAGTTCTTCTCATACATCACCAGCTTAAGGGATGTTTTTTGTTTCTAATGAGTGTATTTTTGAGTTAATATCGAAAGACCACAATAACTGTTCAAGGAAAGTTGTGTAAGTCCATCTTTTTCGTAATAAATAAAGATGAGCGTTGAAAAAAGTATTTATATTTTTATGACAATGTAACGATATTGATACCTTTTGAGAATTAAAAATATTTATGTCCGAAATTAAAAATTGTTAGGCAGCATAGTCAGCAACCGAAATCGAGCAGAACTCGATCAATTGTATTCAAAACATCTATCGAAATCTACAAGGCAGTATCGTTCAAAGTACTCCGTAATACACGCAACGTTTCGCTCGTACCCAACGCACCACTTTTTTCGGTATGATTCTTGGAATTTATATTCTGATATTGCTCCTAGTACTACTAAGGGTGAATTTTGTTTTGCCTCGTCTACACAATGAAAATAACGTCCATTCATGGCGGTTTTAATATAGACAGAGAGAAAATGCCATGTTGAGGTCAAGTGTGTACAGTACGGAGGGTACAGAAAAACGATCGTCACTTTGGAGCCTAAAATCTATAGAACTGAGAGGTAAAGACTTGTGACAAGGCGCGTTGATGTGTTGTAAGACCCAGCTTTTTTCACGCAATTTTCGAGCTTTTTCCAGTGCATATTTCCCTTCAGACACTTCTTGACGTGTACGTATTGAACTCCTTATGTTGTTTCGCCTCGTAGTCCAAATTTAGGGTACACCAATGCTCTCCAACCGAATCGTAGAATCAAGAATAACTTTTGATTTAATCGTTCAAAACGCGCCTCATCTTTCCGGTGGCCTAAGCTACCCATGACATTGTTATAAGCTCACGAAGTCCTCTTTAATTACCCTATAATGCAAAGCGTATGTGTTTTTCAGTAAATCGTTTGTCAAATTTCATGCAAAATTTTTCACGGACACATTAATTATTGTTTCATAAGATCTATAGTTTTTCCTTGCCAGAGATTTTCGCTGCTTGTGATTCTTTCAAATATATTGACCGATAGGATCCCAAAATGAAAAAAAGATCAGGTTATGGCAAGTTCAGGACACTTGTTACTATATGTCGATGTTTCCAAAACCTAAATGCCTTTAAAAGAGTTACAGAAATGCATGAACTTTGCAGCCAAGATCGTTTGTAAAGGTAATTTCAAGAAATGTGATCACGCAACTCC
>VOMN01061896.1:0-17600 GCA_014899125.1 Orchestia grillus
CACCACCAGCCATACCACCAGCGGCCACAGCCACACCAGCAGCCACAGTCATACCAGCAGCCACAGCCACACAAGTGGCACCTCTGGTAAAAGCGAAGATGAAGTCAATAGAGGTAAACAAGAAGTGATGCAGTATTTGACGAAATACATCAACTGTCTCCCATTCGGAAATAACAATATTAATAAAGGCTCGACCAAATCATTAGCACATCGTTCAATTTATTGTACGCAAACCTTCTCGAAATAAAAAGCTATATTTTATATCGCGGCGAGAAAAACAGTATCGTGTTAATATCAACACGAATAATTTCTAGTCTATAACATTGCATCATTTATCTTTAGACTAGCTATAAACTACTTTTCATTAACTATGCTGATACGGCTTTTTAATCAAAATAAATCGACGACACAACCGTTTACCAACACTCTTACAGTGATTCTGACTTATGGTACCATGCATTACTCTTTAGCGTGTATTACTGTTTGCCGTGCATCACTCTAAAAATCAGAAATATTATAAAAATAACCATTCGAATGAAAGTGACAATTATATATGTACCAAAAGTAACAGTCTCGAACTAATAAAAATACTAAGAACATCCCAACCACGAATTTCTTGCCGGTTAAAATTATCAGAATTTGAAACTAGCTATCGGAAGACGTGGTTCCTGTCTTCTGGCACCGTAAATCCATTCAAAACTTGATTCGACAAATACTGGATACTGATTTCACAGCATTTCAAACTATTAATTCGAGGTAATTATTTGAAATATTACTGATGATATAAAGGAAAGCCTGGAAGATCATACGTTCCTACAATTGTAAAACTTTTGTTATGTTAAAACGAAAATGCTGATGCCTGCGCCTACAAGTCTGTGACTTAGTGTTATTGTTAGTTTTCTGTAGCCCAATTGTTTTTCCTCTATATAGGTGCAGACGGTCGTATAGTAGTGAAGGCGGTCATAGAACATAGAAGTGTTACTGCCTGTTCTCTCACTTGTCCTGCCATTATCTCCCGTATGCTAGGGTGCCTGTGCCCTTCTGATGTCCAACGCAATGGGACTTGGGTAGAAGCCCAAAAATAGGCCACTTGGCTTGTTCCCAATATTATATTTTACTCTGTTTAAAGTTCCTTCGTTAAAACCCCTTCCCTTCACTCACGGACGACCCCCATCTCGCCCGACTTGACGAGTGTCCTGAAGAGCGGAGCCTCCGCCAGGACCTCACACTTGTACCGGCCGGCGGTCTCTCTGCGTACCGACCTGAGCGTTACTTGCTGGGCGCCACTCCGTTCTTTCTGGTGAATCAAAAATGATCAAGTTATTCAGTGCTTCGACATATGTAAGTATTTGCACAACTCTATTTTTGATATTCTTTTGAAAATCTTGAGCTCTGGTTTGGAAAAAATAGTACAAGTAGCTCAGAGAACATTTATATTCACCAGAATATTCAAACCGAACATAACAACATTGATTGACAACCAGAAAATTACCTAAGCAAAAAATGTATGCGACAAAAGTATTTAGCGGAAACTAAAAATGAAGAGTTTTTAGAATTAGTGGAGTGAACTTTGTTGCAGTGAAATCATGTCTATGATTATTGTAATTGAAAACTAACTTTTGACACTCCATTAGTGGTATCTTATTCTATTCTTGCATGCAGATAATCCTCAAATCAGCAAGATGCATTGGACTCCTTCTGTGCGCGGCAGTTTTGAATGTCCGCCACAAGTTTTCAACGGGAGTGAGGTCAGGCGATTGGCTAGGCCACGGAAGGCTACTTATTTTCTTAGTTGGGGACCATTTTTTTGTAAAATTCGCCATATACTGGAAGTCGCTGTCTTGTTGAAAGATCCACTTACGCAGCATGTAGAAATTTCTTGCCTTCGAGAGCAGCTTCTGTTTCAGGATCTGCCTGTACATAGAACTATCCATTTTTCCATCAATGATGGGAAGTTCCCCTACACCTACACCATGGACAGTAAAACAGCCCCACACCTTGATGTTGCCGCCTCAATCTTTGATGGTAACGATGGTGTTCTTGGGATCATAGGCAATCCCCGTTTTCCTTCAAATATACCGAGCGTCGTAGTGGCCGAAAAGTTCAATTTTGCCTCCATCGAACCATGCAACCCGCTCCCAAAACTCAATTCCTTCGTCAAGATGGTTTTTGACAAACGTTAAACGTTTCTTCACATGTTTCGCTGCAACCAGAGGAGTTCTACGAGTAGTGAAGACATTTAGACCACATTGATACAATTCTCTGGTAACTGTTTTTTTGATCGACGTGAGCTTATCGTAACTCGAGTTCTTTTTGTATTATGTTTGTACGGGTTGTCATGGGCTCATTCGTCACCATACGCAGCATGTAGCGTCGAGAGCGGCCGTGATCTTGCGAGGAGTTCCGACTCTTGGCAGAGTGGAGATTACCCCAGTCTCTCGATGCTTCTGAACTATAGCCTCAACAGTTGCGCATGAAATCATAACAAGTTCAGCTATTTGCCTGTAGGTTAATCCTTTTTTACGAAGTCCAAGTATTTGCTTCGAATATTTTCGGGTATTTCTTTGAGTTTCGGCATTGTATTCACTGAGCATTCATCTTTAACAAAGTTTGCAGAAGTAATAATTGTGTCCATCGTATATTCTTTCTAGAAGTTTTTGGACTTTAAAAAAGTTTTTTAATCAAAATACTCAAATTGTGCAATTAAATAATAATTATTTATCATGATATCAATTTTGGGCAAATACTTTTGTCGCATATATTTTTAGCTTAGTTGATTTTCTGGTTGCCAATAACTTTTGTTCTATACAAATGTTCTTGTAAATATATGTTGTCTTAACTATCCCTATATTATTTACCCCAAACCAGAGCTTGCAATTTTAAAAATGCGTCATAAATAGAGCTGTTTAAATACATTAGTCCAGGCATTGTATTACTAATACCATGAGAAAATAAAATTATTGCACATTCTGAAATTAAATGAGGCACAGGATTTTAAAGTAATAAAAGTTAGTTAGTGAATGAATTGAAATTGGTGATAACTTTTAATATTTTTAATTGATATTCACTCGCATGATAAAATCACAGATTCCTAAAAGTCAATTTTCTGACACAATTTTGCTTGACTTCGCTGAGAAGCCCTCTGGATGCATTTGGGGCCGACCTAAAAATAAAATTCCGCATTCCATCATAGAGTTATATTATTTTCACTTTCACAGCTTCAATTGTATCCGACGTTTCTTTTCATTGCTCAAATACTACGCACTTGAATCCATTAAAAAGCTGACCAGGTTTTTGTCGCTTTCTGAAAATGAGAATTGCTTTCTTAATGACACCTTGTGTGCCACCTACCAAGGTGAACCCCTTCTATTCCTGTTGCCATTCCATTGAAGGTGGTTGTCAAACCCGCACATAATCCAGAGTTAGTGATTGACTGCCTGGAAACTTTGAACATTATTCATCGCTACAGAACCATCATGTATCTTAAATTTCTACCCCGATAGCCGCGTTAAAGCAGTGACACGCGGACAAAAAATGAGCGATTCTAATTATCAGGTACATAAGGACTCACATCGACCATGACGCCCGGCAGGGGGTAGTCTTGCTTCTTGCGGGACTCTGCTGGCACGAACCTATAGAACTCCCGGCCCTGCTTGTACCACTTCACAGAGTACAGCAGGTCCTTCTCCACGTCGAACTGACAGGTGAGCTGTACGTCCGCGCCCTCCACCACCCAGCGGGGCACGCTGAACCGTAGCCACTGCAGACCACGCACGCCTTCAGGAGAACATCGAAGTTTGGATGTAAATTTTGAAATATACATTTATCACTCGTAACTTGCATTTGAAGTACCGTAATTTACACTCATAAAAAGATATGATAAATAATGAACTAGACTGCGGCGAGGTATTATTTACCTGTGGCCCAAATGAGCTACTACGATTTTAGGGAAATACTAGGCTCCTAGAATACAGGATTGCACACAACTCACTTAAGTGAACATATGCTGCACGAATATGAAGTAAAGTCGAAAACCACCGGCGGATGAGAAAGTTTCAGGTCAATAATATACTAGCATGGAATTTATTGCTCAAAATTTCTATTTCAGTAAAATGAAATTTCTTCGAAATTTTTAATTATCTAGTCACACAGGTCTGAGGAACGGATGCGTCACATAACAAATTTTATTCATTTTACAACGTATAGGGCTGGTTATTTGTAAATATAAATGACAAATTCTCGAAGAAACTGACAATTTATCAGTTATATATGCACGGTAATATACTCGAATTAAAACTATGCCCGAAAAACTGCTACATCCTGTTAGTAGATAAACGTTTCCGATGTGTGACAATCTTGAACTAATGGCCGTTTTTCAGCACGAACTATAAATTACGCCAGTACAATCACAATTCCTTTTAACTGTGATATTATCAAACCAAATATATAGGAAATACTAATGAAACTTGCATTGTATAATTCGATGAAAACGTTAACGCTAATTTCCAGAGTATACACAGCCTCTCCAAAAGGAAAATTTAAACATGACGCGAATCAACGGTAAAGTATAGGAGAATTTTAACCTTTCGGAGTCGGAGATGATAAAAATAGTGAAAAAATTTCGTTACAGCAAGATTCAATTTACATTTTAAAACAGCAAGATAATGCAGATTGATGCACCAGAACAGAGGGGACGTCGAATCGACTGCAGACAGACATAAACGAACTACAATTCGGTATCTCAGCCCGAGTCGGTTCACCTCAGACAGGCGAGTGGCAGGCAAAGCATTGCATGGCTCATTCTAACAACAATGCGTTGAAGCTCGCTAGGTGAACAATAACTAATATTCGCTTAGAAATTGCAGAGCGCTGACAACTTTTCCGACGCGCACTTGACTTTAGAACTATAAAAGCTAAGTTTAGATCACCAGCGATAATATCTGTTGAAGGAAAACCCACCAAAAAAGTCAATAAAACCGCTAGATAAGCAAAAACACAGCGAAGAGTTTAAGTACCTTTGTGTTGAATTCGGTATAAACTACCAAAATTCTGTGAAGTAAGAAAAATTACTTTTGGGAGCCCCAGAGGTTCTTATATTATTATTATTATTATTGTTATTATTTTATTATTAGTTAGTTGGTTCATTGAACAAATTAAACATGAATGTTTAGCGATGAAATCACACCAAATAAATGTTAGACAAAACTGTTACCACAACACTGATGTTGAATCAAAGGGAAGATTCACGGTCTTCGACGAGGTTTTGCGCTTGCAAAAGCCTAATCTTATGAGTTCGATAACTCTAGAATCTGTAAGGTCTTTTTTTAGTGGACACTTATACTGAAGTTAAGCGAGTAAGATCACGATCCAAGTGGAGACTGTCATCAATAATAGTCTGATTCGTAGAAGGTGAAGTAATTTGTTGCGAGTGCTACTATTCAGCAACGAAAGTACTGCGCTTTCATTTGTACATTGCTAAATAAAAGTAACTGAACATTTTCAGCCTACCTTTTTTCGAAAATGCAATCTAAAATATATTTTACCGATATTCAATTGCAACTCAGTTTTCCAGCCCTTCTGAACGAGAAGGTTACTCGTCATTCATTTCTTGGCGAAAAGTTATAGGGCCTTCTCTTTCAACGAGCCACGGCACCGTATATTCTGTGTACATATATCATCGGGTGGCAATAAGCCCCACGTACAAAAATTAGTCACCTACTGTTTTTTGAGCTCCAGTTATTTAATACGTTCATCAATCGGTCTTCAAAGCTGTGACCAAAATTTGGTTTTACGAAAGTACTGTACAAGCAGTAGATTTTATTCAGATTGGCAAAGGATAGACTTGTTTCTTAGTTGCTCCCCAACAATAGAACGATAACAAGACATCTCGGAATGGCAAACAGGGGTTATTGCATGTGGTCGAGCTAAGGAACACCCAGTAGCAGAAGTAACAAAATTAGTTGGTGTTTCATGCCGCACTGTTATGCGGGTCTACCAACAATGGAAACAATCCGTTACCTACGGAAATTCAGAGAAAAATTGTGGTCGGAAGAAAATTTTAACCGATAAGGATCGCCGCCGTGTCTCCTGAATTGTTGATCACAATCTCTTTGCATCGAGGCTGGAACTACTGCTAAACGTCGCTGATGGCTTTCTCTTTCTGAAGGAACTTCTTGAAGGGAACTCCTTGGAATGGATGTATGGAGCAGAAGGGCTCGTAAACGGCCGATATTAACTCCTGCCCACAAAGCCACTTGTTTAAACTGGGCCAAGCACATGTATACGAGAATTGGAGAAGTGCCATCCGGTCAGATGAATCACGATTTTGTCGTTCTAGCAATGATGTCCGCCGTCGTGTTTACCGAAGACCTCATGAAGCTCTCAACGAAGCCTGTGTGCATGGGGCGATACAAGGAAGAAGAAAGTCCGTCATGTTTTAAGGCCGTTTCAACTACACAAAAGTGGGTTTTTTTAGTTGAGGTATTCGTCAAACTGAACCTGCATGGCTACATTGAGCAGCTAGAAAACAATGTTTTTTGCCATTTGCACGTTAGTCTTAAACCGAACCGTGGTTCAATTTTTATGACGTACGCTTTCGTTTAGGGCAAAAAATGTTACTGTTAGTATCTTAATTGTAGCCGTCGTGGCAGCTACGACCCAAAATATCACCTCGATTCAAGCCAACAATTTATTGATGTTGGCTTGCGGTTGTAAGCCACCAACATAGGTGTCTGGTCGGAGCCTTGTTCTTTGACCTGTTGCCAGATCCTTGTTTTTAATTTCTGCAATAAAATGTGTTTTTTAATTGTTTAAAGCAATAAAAATTGCGTTTTTAACGATTTGGCTGCAGGTGGGGGGCTTTAATAAAAAAAATTTTATTGATACTCGCTTAACCAAGATTCAATGCGCATGTTCACTCTGACATTAACGCTCTCTAAATTCCGTGGAACATTTGACGCGCCGTTATTAAGCTGAAATCCTTAACGAAAGATTAGAAATTTAAACGTGATTTTAAATGACTAGTGATCATTTGTTGAGTAAATTATTTACAAAATTAATACCTAGGTTCCGGATTTTGTTTCTGATGTGAACTGCAGCTGGTGCATATGAGATAATCCAAGCTGTAACAGCTTCTCAGTAAATATAAACTTAAATTAAAGTTAACATTATAAAATTGAAAATTTTGCACTAAATATCGTCACCCTGATTATGTACACGATAAAATTGCAACGTGAGTCCATTGGTTTCTTGACGTATCAAGAAGGTAAGTATTTTCACCTTAAGATGGAAAAAATATATCAAAATTATTTCGTTAGAATTTTCCAATCTGCGATCGTCACATTATCAACAAAATTTCTAGAAATAGGCAAATATAAAAACACTTCGTTCGCAGCATTATAAAATTAATGCAAAAAAAACGAAACAAGTATTTACCGATCAACGATGTTCAGAGAGTGGGTATAATTCGTTCTGTTTTAATGAATAGGTCCAAATTTATAAATGTGGGAAAACTATAGAATTAGAATTCCATCACCAGTCGATCAAATTGATATCAAATCTACCCCACCTGTTATACTGTTTGCACGAGTCCTGAGCACAGTATTTTTAACGCTGAAATGCAAAGGAAAGCCTAAACAATCGACGAATTTTAGGAAAGCGACTGGCGTGCTCTGTAGCCCTCATGTACAATCGTCTGCAGGCAGAGCCGCCGTACTGCGATGTGCGACTGAAGTTGGAACTGAAACGCCGTGTCTTTCCGGTATTGCAATAGAAAACTCAGCTGATATTTGTTTGATGTTATTTAAATAGGCTGTTCTTTGCACAAGCACGTCGCTTTGTCTTCTAATTTTGAATAGAATTCAGTTAAATATTAGAATGAGAGAATATGATAACTTTTCATTTTTTCATTTTCATCAAGCATGTTTTTCAATTGTTCGTAAAAATTGTTGTATGAATACGACATCTCTGGACAGTGTTCGTACAATGTACGCTTTTGAACAATTTTTATTCCAGGTGGGACATCACAAGTCCAGCCTAGTTTCGTTGTTCATGTGTCAGATGCAAAGCAATTACAATGCGAAGCGATGGCAAGCATGGTCGCAAACCTTCAAGATATGCTGAATAATAATAGAACTCTCAACTTATGGCAGGCATTTAGAGCGAACGTACAGCACGACTTATCAAGACTGACGGCAGCACTCGCTAACGCCCCACACGCCGCAGCCCGTGCCGCTATCTGAGAAAACTTGGAAGTGAGCGTATCAGGAGCAGCATCTTCTGCTGCTGCCATCATCGGCGCTGGAGCGGTGCCAGAAGTGCTGTGTGCTGTCAAGTGTTGTGCAAGTGCTGTGTGCTGTCAAGTGTTGTGCCACAAGTACTGTGTGCTGTCAAGTGTTGTGCCAGAAGTGCTGTGTGCTGTCAAGTGTTGTGCAAGTGCTGTGTGCTGTCAAGTGTTGTGCCACAAGTACTGTGTGCTGTCAAGTGTTGTGCCACAAGTGCTGTGTGCTGTCAAGTGTTGTGCCACAAGTGCTGTTTGCTGTCAAGTGTTGTGCCACAAGTGTTGTCTGCTGTCAAATGTTGTGCCACAAGTGCTGTGCGCTGTCAAGTGTTGTGCCACAAGTGCTGTGTGCTGTCAAGTATTGTGCCAGAAATGCTGTGTGCTGTCAAGTACTGTGCCAGAAATGTGCGCTGTCAAGTACTGTGCCAGAAATGTTGTGCGCTAAGTACTGTGCCAGAAATGTTGTACGCTGTCAAGTGTTGTGTCAAATGTGCTGTTTACAGTTACACAATGCATCAGTAGCGATGTCATTGAGTCAAGACTGTTGGTTCCGTCAAAGATTGTGCCAGATATGACAGAAATGCTGTCTAATGCCAGGCGGGGTAGTAGCTGCAGTTTGCGTTGCTACGCATAATTGTACCACTGCTGTGCACTGTTAGACATGGCATTGGATATACTGAATCCCGCCCAATCATGTCAGATTAAGAGCCGATAAGTATAGATACTTTTTAATATTGGGTGGAAAATGGTAAACGCAGGATAACTCAATAGCGTGAAAAGAACAATACACCACGAGAGGGTACACAAACAGTAAAAATCAGACACACAGCGGGATGGTTCTTGTAAAGTGCTAGCAGAACGATTTGGAACCTACAGGGTAACTAACGCTCAGCCTGGTGCAAAATAAGCGACGATGTTGTGGGTAAGAGTGCAAGTTTGAGCGTTTGCCATCCTTCTGTAGAATTTTACATGACATCTATTTTCAAATGAGCCTGGGACGCTTTGTCATGGGTCTTTGATCATGGAAACAAAAGATTTTCAACAAGTAGCCATTTCTAGAGCAAAAATATTTTCACTTCTCTGTTCCGTATGAGATGTTTCTCTCACGCATCATAATTTACTGCCATTTTCCGTAGTATAGTGACGCCCCACGGACGGCATCCGCGACCAGCAGTGGAAATTAGCTGCCGTCTTCTTCAGGGCCGGCCGATGAAAATCCTTTCCGCACACGACGCCGGTCCCTAAAGAGTTTTTCATTCGTTGAAGAGCAGCAACAGAGCAAAGTAGCCGTCGGTCTTCTTCTTTCATTAAATGTGGGTTTTGAACGGGAACGTCACTTATTCGATTATTTAATCTCGAGACTGCAGCTAGTTTCGACATCCTGATCTGATGAGCTGAGGACATACGTTAACCTTTAGAATACGGATAACATTCCCAGAATACATAAATAGTTACAATTTCGTTAGTAAAATGGGATAAAAAATAGAGTAGAAAATTATGAATTGCTAATAGTATAACAAAATGTTTTTTGGGTCGATTTTCCAATGAGCTCTTTATTGTCAGAGTTATTCTCTGAGGTATCCCTCTGGTACTTTACACTGATGCACGCAGTTTTTGACAAGGAATTTTGTCCCATATCTACTTCAGAAATTTTGTCCCATGTCTACATTTTCGAGAAAAGTTTACAGCGTGTACTTCGCTAGATTTTACTTATGTCTAGCAAAGAATAGTATGGATGACGGTGATTCAATTTAGTCAAAACTTTTCGCCGGCTCTATGAGGTCACTTCGTCCTTCAGTTGCTAACTACGCCAGCAAGCCATTCGTTCAGTGTCGTTTGGTCGCGGTGTTGGAAGCATTGGTCTGTTTTATTCTCCTGCCCGAAGTCCTGTTCTGATTGGATTTTTCGTATTTTGGGAGTGTGTGTGGTGCTATTATAAAGAAAGCTAGGCAGTTATCGTCTGAAACTATTGCCTATATTATTGCTCTGAAGCTTGCAGGTAAGCAAACTAAGGAAATAGTCAACCAACTTGAAATAAGCAACGTGTTGTGAGGTGGAGGGAGGCAAGGTGTAACGCCACATCAACTTAGAAAAAGCGGTCTGGTAGACCTCGTTAGACCTTTAGGCGTGTTCATAACGTTAAGAGAAATGTAGATAAGTGTTCTCACATCACAGCCTGTAAAAATAAGGAAAATAATAGTGGTGTATCACACACCCGAAGAAAACTTTTGTCGAGCACTGTAATTTTAAATTGTTGAGAGTGGCATGGAGCGATGCACACGAGTCAGGCTCCAACACGGACCTAGCACTGAAGTATCGGGATTCAAATCGTGGTAAGATGGAAGCCTTATTTCCTAACTCCAGAAGCCAAGAAAATTGGCATGAAAGTTAAAAACATATTTCTTGCATTTCTTCTTCGTATCACAGGAGGCGGTAACCAAAATTTTATCCATGAATGCGTTCAAGTTCTTTTTCATTCCCTCTTTAACGAAAGGGAAGCTAAACTTGTACTTCTGGTGGTAGCCACCCAAACCATGATGAAAGCCGGCTTTTTACAATGATAGACATTTCTCATTCCATATGGTTACTTTCCAAGCACTCTTTTCATCCTGAGAATTGAATTTTACTTCCACTAAAAATATCTTTCCTCCTCGAGGGTCATCCATTTAGGAAGTTCAGGAGAAGCTGAGCTCTGTAGGTTCGTTTCCATTCCTGAAGGTCAGTTGACTATTCCTGTAGCTTGAAGGGAGAAAGTTTGAGGTCCGTTTTGAGTTTCTAATTGATTTTTCCCTGACATTCAACTTTGAGTAATGATCCTCATTGATCTCTTAGGATATCCCCTGACCCGTACACGGCCTACTCTGTGGGGCGAGCTGAACGCTGGCATCCACTTCTGGGACCGTCTTTATCAATACCGAGTCTGTTGAATCTGTCCACCGTGTTCTTCATGGTGAATCCGACAACATTTTGCCGTTTAATAATAATAGAATCCTATATATAATGGACTTAAAAATTACTTGGCGTTTACCAATTTCCTTAAATTATATAAATCCTGGCGACTGCAATTACATTACAGTAGTACCCCACTCATCGCAATGGTTAGAGCACAGAAACTACCGCGAAAAGCAAATTTCTATAATAAAATATTTCCATCCCCGTAAAGACACTTAGAAATAACATTCAAACTCATTGCCACCTCGTGAAAAAGTCTAATGGCCAGAAAAATCTACGTACTGTGTTATACAGTAAAACTCCAGAGCATAGTACGAACTGAGCACTGTAGAAATGGAAAACGCTGTGTAGTTTAAATATAGGAACGATCGCCTGTGACTCGAGCTTGACTGTGGCAGTGGACAGCGGTGCGCTGCGTGCGGGGCAGTGGGAGTCTGATGGAAACGAGAGGAGCTCGGCAGGGAGAGCAATTGGTGCTCGGCGCCAAATTAAAGAAAAAGGAATCCAAGCCTTCGCTGTGAAGAAACCAGGTCATGCAGAGATCGAAACAGTGATGAGGCAGGATTTAATGCATAGGAAGTAACCTGTGTGGAAATAAAAATGAAGACGTACAGTATACAGTTATGCAAGCAGAGTACACGAAAGTCTTCTTTCTCCATGCCCCAAATTCTGGGCTTATTCGCTTTAATAGTGTTTCCTGTAAGAAATGTGTAGAACGTCACTGAAGAGCTCGAATGAATCACCAAAAATGTTGAGGCTATGGGGACGCATATTCTACGAATAGAATAAGATAAACAAACCTAACTAACCTAACCCTATTGCCTATCCTATATGCCCCATGAGAGGGTTCCCAGGGAGACGATGTTCAAGTTACCTTAACTTTAGCAAGGCGTTCAGGACTTCTGTCTTTCCTGCGTACTCTGCTTCTTTCAATTTTCACACCGTCTTCGCTATATCTTTTTTTTCCTCATGCTTAACGCGCTGTTTCTATGTGAAGGGGATCCTGAGTGAGAACACACCATGCGCATAGAATTCCTGTTTTGAATCGTACGTACTAAAAAGTCCCTTCTTTTCACTCTCTTCGGATCACATTTCCCATGGATGGGGAGCTTCAAGCCATGAGTATAACATACATGTACACATATTCAGTACCTCCTGTATATTACTCCCCTCCCCCAACTGTCCCAGCACTGTAGACTCGCACTTCTCTGTCCTCTCCAAAATTCCTTTGTCTCCCAACTGCTCGTAGCCTCTGCCGCCCCCTCCCCTACTGATCAAGAAAGAGCAGCACGGCGACACAGAAGTGCCAGAGCACCAGACAGGATTTGAGGGCATCCCAGAGGCGCTGGTGCAGGCTGAGGAAGCTCGGACCTCGGCGCCGTCGCTGGTGCACCGAATACGAGCGACTGAGGGTGTCCTGGTCTCTGATACACTCGGGCCTGTGACCCGAGGAATTTTTAGAACAAATTTGCCCCGAGAGACATACAGTCAGCCAGCAACATGCTGGAACGTATTACAAGAAATATGAATGGGAGAATAGAATTCAATGCAAAAATGAGCTAGAAAAGTAGACTTTGCGAGTAGACGATTTTACCAGTTCTAAAAAGATTCAAAATTAATGGCTCAAGAATTTGAAAATAACGCAAAGATTACTGAGAGAAAATGCACATTCCTAGGAGAAATATGCCTCCGGACACTAATAAATAACGGGAATGGGTGGAATTCAGCGAGATTTTATTCCTTCGATGGCGCCTGAAAGACATTTACTTCCATGTATCAGGGTGCTTTGAATTCATGCTATTATCATTATTTTAGAACAAAACTCTACACATGAGAAATTATGGCGCAATAGTGAACGAAACAGCGGCCACTGTAATTTTATTGTTATCAAGACGAGCAGCTGTACAGTAATTTTGATAGCAACTTATTGGAAAAGTTTTGTCAGATAAACGATCTCAATCCACCAGAACTACTCTTCGAAAAAAAATGCAAAGCTCGAACGAGAAAACGGATAACATGAATGATAAACTGTAGTCATCAGTTGGGGGAAAATTATAACTCAGAAAAAAATGGATAGATAGTAACTGCAGGTGCTTTACAATTGCAATACTCTAGACTTGAGCACGCGATACTTGTTAGAGATGAGGATGAACTGAGCAAGAAAGCTATTCGAGAGTCGTCTATGCAGTGGCACGCTTTGTGGCTGCTAGCTCGATTTCAAAAGTATTGACGGGGGGCATTTCTACGCCAGGAAGGAAACCGTTTCTTTATTCTGATTCCTAATAAGAAATTTTGCAATGTTTTCAAGTAAAACATTGCAGTTCTTCACCAAACACGTGAAATTTTGTGTCACGAGTGAGAAACGATGAGGAGTGAGTGCGCATTCATTAATTTTAAGTACAGTTAAAGCCATTCTTGTGGGCTCCATGGTGTAGTGGTTAGCGTGATGGTCTGACAGCATAAGGGACCAGGGTTCGAGCCTCGGCTCAGGCGAGGCATTTTATGTGACTACGGAGTACTTCCCATGGAAAAGGAAGTTTAAACCACACATTCCTCCCATCCCTCACCACACCAGTAGTTGTAAGGCATTAAAAACCCAATTGTAAAACGTGTTGGAATTAAAGGTTCTACCAAAGTGTTTTCTACGTTACTAAGGATTGGATAACTGATCGAACTTTTAAGTCGCAAGTATGAAGGAGTCAAGACAAAATACTGTCTGTAATTACAGAAGATTTCTAATCCCTAAATTTATATGAAATATGTTCTATTAGCTTTAGTTAATGAAATATGTATTGCAAACGTTTTATGTGGTTTTATTTGTCGGACTACAATCGAGTGAGTGCACTTACTGCACAGCTTTTACGTAAACCTTGCGTCGTTATCTTACGCTTGGGACTGCTCATAACGTACGTGTTCTTGCTCCACCTCTGACGCATCGCATTATGTTAACACTGGAGCCAATTTGCCTCGAGAGTTGCTCCTATTGACGGCACATCATTTAAAGACCCTCGAGTTAAGCCCTCCTCTTTCTCTCTCCCCTCCCGTTACCCTCCTACACTTCCCTTCCTAAGCCCTGTTCCCTTAAGCCCCCCCTTCCTCCCCTCGTGGTCATAACACCCTCTACTCCTTCCCTCTGGCCTCCAGTCCGGGTCTAGGACCTCCATAAGTAGGCTGTTGAGGACGTACTTGATGGGTCACTTGACCAGCTCAGTAGCCATCGCTCCAACTCAAAATCCCAATTGCTACTTTATTATACTTTCGAACGAACATATAGCGTCATGGATTTAAATTTGAGCCTTGTGAGTCTTGTACTATCAATTTTCCCGGCGCGTACAAAAATTACAATACAATGTGTTGTACAAGGTAGTCGGAAAGTTACTTTGCTGAGCATTTTCGTATCCTATGTTTCTATTGAGTAGTATTTCAAGTATGAAAGTGGTAATAGTACTTTAAAAACATTAGGACTAACGTGTATTGAAACTGAAGAGGTCACTTTCACCACCCTTCATTATCGCTATTCACATTTTCTCATTCGTTTATTCCGAGATCTCTACTTTTAGCGGTCAGTTTGGTTGCCATCCATTGTCTAGCGTTCACAGTGACCCCATTTGGTTTTTGCGTCGCAGAATTGACAATCACTTTTGTGCTCATTACGCGCACACATTCGGCTTGTTAGCTTCTTTCCCCTGAGCAGAAAAAAAGTCGATTAGGTAAAGATAGCGCTCAAACGGAGGCCCCCGGTCTTCCGCATTCCGCCTTTTTTATCGCCGATACAGCGTCACCAATAACGCGGACGGCAGCTTGCGGATGAAAAAAATTCAACTTAGTTCGATGCCTCAAACAGTGATACTAGCACGATGGCACTGTATCAAAGATTCTTCGCCAAGTGAGTAGCTATCAATTCTCCTATATTTCAACTCGATGTCTCGATGTTCATGGAATGGCATTTCGATAAAGTGCTTTTTTCTCTTGCAATTTAGATTCATGATCCATGTATCTATAAAAGGACTTAACCCTTGAACTGCGACTCCACGAAGGACAAAATTTCATGTCGACAAAATTTCCGCTGTGACTTTAAAATTGAAGGACTTTGCTGTCACAAATTTGGTTATGTTATTCATTTCCCTCTGAATCTAAATTAGCTTATTTGAGTAATGAACACAAATTTAATGAAAACTTAAAAGTTTGTATTCATATATGTCAGTACTTTCGTTGAGTTGGGTTAGATGATCGCGTGTTCCATATATGGCGCACGTGGCAGTCACAGTGTTAATTCCTACGTAAACCTCCCTTCAAGATTTTCTATTCATTTGGACATGTTTTAACGCTTATTTTCTCAGGACCACTGTTTTTAGCGAGCTTTTCAAATCTCCAACAGCAGGGGATGCACAAGTGGCGCCTACCCTCTGTGCCCCAGCACTCAGCTACCTCGGCCTCGGGTGGATCCCCAGTTCCTAACTCCAGGAGCGGCCATCTAAGGAGCTCCACTCCAACCACGGTGTTCTCTTCTTGAAAACTGTGATCAAAAGTGTGACGAAACCTAAGAAATTACCTCCAAATTTTTTAAACAATGATTTAAAAAACCAGGGTCTCCAAGTATCATGTCTCGAAAATTATACACTTACGATTCAAGCAAAATATGATAAATGATTGAAGCCGGGTGACCGACCGATGCCGGGTAACTGACATGGATGTCGTTTCATTCGCTTCCCGAATGTTCTAGCAATTTCGCTTCAAAACCAGTCGACGGAGCATATGTTTACATGAGCCTCGGAGTGGTCTTCTGGTCCGAGTTGCTGCTGATTTTTTCCTTTCATTAGTATTGGAGCTTTATTTAATTTTTCGTAATAGGAAGCAATGTAAGGATTTCTGGTTTCAGTTTCTTTGTCATTGTCTTTCAGTGAAATAGCCGACGTTGCCAGGAAAATCGGAATTAATTCTTTGACGTACTTATTTTGAGCTTGTAGAACGGTCACAGTGAAAAAGAACTCACAGTTTGTATGTAGTTAGTTCAGGTATTCATGCAGAGTGCACATAAAATCTTTTTTGCAGCTTTAAAATTTTGTTAGAAATGTGATTAATACGATCAACTCATTTAACTTGTTCCATCATTCACCAATAGTGGTTATCGAAGTTTGTTTATTCTGCTATGCACAGTGAAACGAATCCAATTAATATTTTCTATCACATGCCTTTTTAATTAAATTCGAAAAATCTATAGAGACTTCATGAACACCCTGTATTTTCAACGGCAGAGCCAAATAACACCAAGTACGAAATACAGAGTTCGTTGAATAGTTCAGAGACATCGACTTATATGCTAGCTTGATTTTGTTACCATATTAACAACTTTACACCACCATTTGCTCGCTTGGCTATATTGAAGTCTTTATGGCACGTCCAGTTCTACTGGATACTCGATATTTCGATATTCAACGGATGTCATATTCCGAAGCCTAGACTTCACCACTGGACCTCCATGTGACGCACGCCGCAGCCGTCGCTGTGCGCCTGCTCATCTTTCACCACCGCGGACCACAGACGACACAAGCTTCTGTTCGCTCACGATCCTTCCCTAAAATGTGAAACTTTTCTCGCAAGCTGAAGCGGGCCCCTGAGCCGTCCTATCTTTGGCTCCGATATGACATTCCATGGTCAGGGTCCCTTGCTTGCTGGTGGGTTTCCCCTCGTGCGACCGCATCAATTTAGCGGCAGTCCCGAATGGAAATTTTTAAGTACTCTTCATACCGACGCGAACATACAGCGCCCTACATATGGTGCTCAACATATGGCGTGCTGAATAAAAGCAGGTTTCCGAAGCTTTTACCCGAGTAAGGAATGAAATGCCTAACCTAAATTATAGAATTTAATCATTTGTAGAGTACTGACTGTTTCCTCCATTTTCCTCATTATTATCATTTAAACTAGAAAAAGTACGTCGGAAACTAAACGGTAGCTCAGAGCAAAAACCTTCATTGAAGACATTTTAACCTTCAGCGTCGTTTTTGCTGTGCCTCATCAAGAAAGGGTCAATATTTACCTCAAGTCGGCATATGGCACAGGACGTCCTATTCATCAGACATTCTTCATTTTAATATCATCGGAAATTACTTTTTCTGAGTTGCGGAAACTTATTTTCGGGAGGTTTCAGAACATAGAAAATGATACGTGGCAAAATAGTCGACGCGTTGGCATACTAAAACAACACAAGGATCCAAAACTTACGGAAATTCGAACCTACTTGACAAGTTCTGCTGACCCCACGTTACGTCATATCAACGAAACAAACCTTTCCTAACCAATTTATCAGTATCTAACGTACCGTACCGCAACGTACCGCAACGTACCGCAACGTACCGCAACGTACCGC
>VOMN01061898.1:0-10229 GCA_014899125.1 Orchestia grillus
CTAACGGCTACTCCAAACTGCGCAGTGTGACTCGAACGCAACCCGGATTTTCAATTGGGTATATTTCGAATAATCGAATAATGAACATGTTAATCTAATCTTGACTCCGTCACTTTAGTCTTCAAACTAATGCTATCTCATTGAATTTAAATGTTTGTTTCACGGTTCTCTCTTTGTCGAGTCTGAGGCTAGATTTGTTTGCATTAGTTTGTTAGTTTTGCAGTGCCGTGCCCATTGAAAGGACGTTCTGCCCTTAATTTTGGTTCGATTTCTCTGCAAAGCTCAACGGTAGTCTGTAACAGACTTGTAAGTATCTTTTAACTGAAATAAATTGACTGTTTAGGAATTTTTTTTTGTAGCCTTCAAGTATATAAGTATCCCTAAAGTTTTGACACGAAGAGTGCTCGGGACGGCTTAATTAAAATTCGCGACAGTTGCCTCTCCAACTTAACAAAGGGTAGTTCCTTCGCTTTGAGAGTTCAAGTGCACTTGATGAATTCACAACACGGTCTCGTTACTGAGGAACTCTAATTAGATGAGGCCTGCCAACGTCTTTCACTGCTTTTACGTACACAAAGATATGGGTCGACGAAAAGTCTCTATATTATACTAAAGAACAAAGTTCCCAAACATTATAACCTCTAAGACGTCTTAGTAAGCGCCTGAAAGTCGTAGTAATACGACTTGAATAATGCAGCTAAGAGGTCTAATACACTATTTTCCTGTCTTTTGAAGTTTGTTCTATAGAGGTCTTTCTCTATATAAATACTCGGGAATTCAAGAATGTATACATGCGAATCAACAGCAAATTATATACGAACTAGTTCTAAGTAAAACCCGATTTTGTCCGAATTAGTTACCTTTCAGGTTGTCACAAAATGAACGGACACATTTATTATCATAGTGAAGCGAAATAAAATAAAAGGGAACCAAAGTATTTTTACCCAGGGGCAAAATACGAAAAAGTTATAGAAAATAAAAACATAGAAACAAACTCGCTTTTGTACATTTTTTATTTCGTTTTATTGAACATCTTGCCCCACCCTGTCGGAGCAGACCAATCAACTGCTTTACTTGCCCAAGAGCAAGCATTACTCGAGTGAAAACTTTCCCGTGACTTCCGTAGATTGCACGCAGCAGACCTCTAGTGTTGGCAGATCAGTTCACGTACTGGTACAAGTAAATATTTCAGACTTATGCCTAGTAGTATACGAATGTAAGAAGTATTTTGATTCGTAGGCTCTTTATTCATAGCAAAACTTAATTTATTCTCCAAACCCTCCTTGCTTTATAAATGAGATATTTTCCAACATGTGTCGAATTAATACATTTGAAGTTTGCTAGTTATGTTCAATTATTTGGAATTGATGCTTTTGACACAGTGATCCCATTTTGGAAAAGAACACATAATATATATTGAACATTGTACTTTATTTTCAATGAATAAAATTTGAACACGTGTGCAAAAATACAGGTATAAATGCATTCATAACATAGCTCAAAATATTTCTCTTCAAATTTCACAGATGATAAAAATAACAATTTCATTTTTAAACAGAGATATCTAAGCTAAGGACTTCATAATTAGTCTAAGACTTTGCAGACGTTCTTATAGCTTGCGTCAAAGCAACGAAATTATGTAATTTTTGAGATAATTCTAGACTCCGCTGTGCTGGTGCTCTTGAATACTCCCGCTCGCTAAAATAATTTTAAGTGAATCTTCTGATTCGGTAAAAGTTTTCATCTCAGATTTCATACGATGTTTGAGCTTACTTTCGGATATATCCGATAGTTTGTCATTAGGTCCGATACATAGACACATTTTTGCATACTCTTGTGCTAAGCGTACGCAGACATTCTCAAATACAGCAGCAAGCCAATCGCAATCACAGCACCCCAATACTCAAAAGTACAAAAAATAAAGATACACCCAACCATCTGGGTTCGATATATTGAGAACATGGTAATACAGATAAGTAAAGTTTATTTCACTATTTTCTCAAAAATTTCATTCACCTCAGAGTAACTATTATATCCGAAACTATCGACTTGCCGTTGTAATCGCTCAATTATTTAAAGTTCACCAGTTTTAATTCGTATGTACTATCTCAACGAACGCACGTTTAATTATTTTCGTTGAGTAGCGATACATATGTTAGCGAACAGGCTCGAATAATTTTATTACATTTTCATGCCAATGGGTTCATGATAACCACACATTTAGGTGGCGTTTTTCTACGTTGGTAGTTCTTTATAAATTGAGCAACAGATTGAGGCAGTAGGTGACTTTCTTCTAAAAAACAACCACCCATGCTTGAACTGGCAGCGATATTTCTTCCTTTGAATCTAAAACAGCAGCGACGCGCTCTTAGCGAAGTAAGAGGTCCGACCGAGTGAGGTTCACACAAGCATCCCAGCGTCCTGCCCTCCATCAGCTCCCGCTGCCTCGATCACCAGTACCACATAAGCTATACCAAATGAACCCATATTCAAACAGCGCAGTGAGAAAACCCTGACAAAAAAACCTCAGTGGGTATAATTGTACCCCTATGGAAAAGTTCACAGTAAATCTTAAAATGAGTTCATTGGAACGTCTTGAGTAAAAATGTAACCTAGCAATTCAAGATATTAAGAAATACTATCGCTTAATATTTTAAACCATTTCCCCTTTGAATAACTCAAGTTTGAATCAAGTTAAAATAAGAAAGATTTTATGTATTTAAAAGTTGTGTCTTTAGTCTTCCTTTTCTTAGTTTAAATACCGAACAAGCAGAACCTAGACCCTTTTAAATAAATTTCAATTGTATGGAAAAATAAAGTTCTCGGCTTCCTCTGACAAAAAAAATATAAATATTTTACTTTAAAAAAAAAAATGAAAAAATTATACGCGTATTCATAAAGTTACCTGCACAATTTTCAGGACAAATATTCACTAAATATAATATAAAAGTTTTGTAATACCAGCTCAAAAACACTAAAAATTTCACAATTCTAAATTTAGCTAATCATTAACAAGGATCACAAAAACTGTGAAATCATCTCCACCATAATTTTTCAATGTTTTAAAAATCTAAAACAATTTAAAACTAAAGCCCTCTCTCTCTCTGCAATATGATTTTTTTTTTTCGCAATAAGGTTCGCGCTGCGGGGTTTGAGGGCCGGAGGGTGGGGTCTTGGTTCACGCTGCTGCTGCGTTTGAGAGTGGGGTTAGCAGGGCTTATCTTGCTGCTCCATTGAAGGGTTAAAGATTGAAATATTCCATTCTTTATTTAAACTTTCTCGCACAGATTTACGCTTCAAAAGAGTTACACGCGTTCTTGACAGTAGAAAGTTGGGACTTTACCTCAAATTTTCTGATTGAAGATTTTAGCACCTCGATCCCTCTCGGGGGACATTGTTAGGAAGTGAGCCTTGATTGTGGACTGTTAAAAAATGACCGAGAATTATTCTGTAGGATTCCGGGTACTTCAGACTTCGACAAGAAACGCTGTACACTCATTTGCAGGTTAGCATGTTTTCTCTCAAGTTGTTATCGGTAAGCAGCAAAGATTAATTATGTGCTTTTATTTCAAACATCTTTTGCCAGAAACTGTTTGAGAGGCACGTCATCTCATATATTATTCATCGTGCTGCAAGGACTTATACCAATATATACATTGAAAATATGTTTTAACAATCACAGGGTTGCTCATTCGTTCATTTTACTCAGGCAAACTGTCATAAACTGGAATTTTAACTTACTCTAGCGTTTCAACAGTTATTTCTTTACATGGAACACAAAGAATCCTTGCATGAATTATACCCCTATCACAAGTTAATTAGAAGTAAAGCTTCATTGACTGCCCGCACCACTTTGTGTTTGAATGCGTGAAGGAAGGTCTCAGCGGTGAAAGCGTCAGCATTTTTGCAAGAGGCTCCGCTGCAGTCGCGGCGGTAGTGCGCTATGTACGCCTTTTTGGTGGACACCTGAACTCTCCGGCACGGACCTGAAGAGAGTAATGCATTAGTATTGTCTTCGAAGAGGGCAAAGGGTAGTTCCTTCGCTTAAAAATGGAATTTCGCTTATCATCGAGCCGTGGTAGGGAATTTGTTCTGTGTGACTATTATCTTGAGCACTTAGTGCTTTTCTTACTTATATTAATATTTTGTACTGTGACAATACGAGGCTCACGCGAAAAAATAAAAATATACTTGAAAATGAAATTAGCATTTCCCCCCTGGGAGAGAAATAAATGTCTACGTATTTAATTACAAAGAGAGGAGAGAAAAGAGTCGGTCATCGGCATCATTCATGCCCCTAAACCGTTAGAAGTTGTTTCGGCCACTCTCGCGAGGGCGAGCGTCTGCGCACACCAGCGAGGGCTTGACCGAACGACGTTCAAACACGGAGGACCACGTCACACATTACTCATCCCTGTCCCACAGGATTTCTAATATCTTAATTTGGCGTAAATTAACGTTTCCTTCAGGATTATCATTTTGAAGTACTAATTAGATAAACCTTGTGTATATCTCATTTTAATTTGAATGCATACTGCACTTGGTTCTAGGATTTGTACGTCGTAAAGACCTTGTATAAACCTCGTACGTACGCGTTCGTTACAAGCGTGTCACGGACCCTAAAACTCGAGCGGGCAAGCGGCGCACGAGCTGGGCTTGAAGGACTATATTACAGCGGGCTGAGCAGCGCCTCTATGATCCTCTGTCTTCGGACACTGCTGTGTGAAGTCCAGCTCTAGCCTACGAGCGTTTTCTTTCATCACTTGCCGCGCACATGTTCAAATGTGACGCCTCATAATAACATCGTCAGACTCATAGGAGTCCGCACCGGTAAGTTGCGTGAAGTGTTCGTTGGAATGCACAAATGTATGTACATCCGCCTAATTAATTGCCCAAATTCTCTGAAGCCCAAAATCCTCCATTGGTGTGGCAATCCGTCAGCACATCCACCGTTCTCACGGAATGTTGATTACTCTCTAAATGTCACGGATAAGTTCAATATTTTGATGTCGGTGATTCGATAATTTATACATTATATTCATCAAAATAAGAAACATCTCGGTGCATCATTTCCTGTGTTTTGAATAGTTAACTTCTAGGTGAGCTCTGAAAAGCTCTGTATGACTTCCCAAAGCCATCCCTTCCAATATTCGTTCACGAATTTCTAGAGATTGTGAGATTTAAATGGTCGGAAATTCTCCAAATCCAATGTGCCTTAATTGCTCAAACGTTAACCAAGCATTTCACTCGCATTGTTCGGTAGTTTAAGATCGTTTATGAGGAGAAAAACATGACTTAAACGATCACCAACAAATGACCGATTATAATAACGAACGATATTACGTTGAATACAATAGTTTCCTGGGCAATCAGGTGTTGACAGCCTATCACGGTTTATTTCATTTCAATTAAAAATACGGGTTCGCACAAAATTTATCTCGAACTCGGATCAAAAGAATATGCACGACTTATTTAATGAACAATTGTAGCATAGCTATTTATATGATTACCAACCCCAACATAAGATTAAAACGGTATAGCGTGAGTCACAAGATGTGTTCAATGGGGTTATATTGGATTCTAGTACTACAATAGAGTGAACTGGGCATTGTTGCCGTTGTTCAGAAGTGACCATAAGAACTAATTCTTTGTTTATGATACAAATAAAAACAGTACTTTCACATTTTAATTATAGACTCACTCTTAAGAGAACAGTCTACATTGCGACTGACAGCATCATTTGGGCTGAATTTTATCTTCCATTGTCTAAAGTTTTTCGTCGCTTGACAAAATGCGATCGGCTCATGTGGCTTTTTGAGTTACAAAATTTGCTGAAGGTCTGAAAATTGCGGTTCCACGAGAAGTAAAATGTATTAAATTTCCGCTTTCAATTTTGAAATAAGAGTACCTTCAAGTATGTGCTCATTTGGCTTGCATAATTGACTCATTGCGATAATATTTTGATCTACATCTGAAAATTAACCCCTACTTCAGATTTAGGCCTCAAATCTGTAAAACTCGAATTCGACAAAGTTTTCTTGCAACAAGGAAATGATCGGGAACGTTTTGTGATTTAAAACTGTGAAAATTATTTATTTTATAAGCTACGTGACATTGAATATGCATTCGAGGATATTTACGTTTCTTGATTTGCCGCCTAGATTCATTTAAAATAACATCGTAAGATGTTCGGTAGCCACTGACAAACAATATTTAAAGTTTCATCGCGATATCCCGAATTGAAAACTATTGTCGCTAAGACTATTATATTTTCCTTTGATTGAAGGTTCAAAAACGGAGCTTACGACTAACTAAATGGTAGATTCATATAAATAGGACCGTGCTGTGCAGGCTTACCTTTACATATCAATGCTTTGTGAGAGTAGGCGGCGACTGTATGCCTCGTGTCATAAAGTGTCTTGAATTTGCCACACGCCTCCTTCACGCACTCGCGTCGGTAGGTGTCATGGCGGAGGAAAAAGAACTGGGGAGGCACGTCCTTAACTGCTTCTCCTGGGGGCGTGTCCTCGTGAAACGTCTTCCAAAAAAGCCGAAAATTTGTTGGATGCTTCTGGTACCTGCAACAAGAATACAGAGCAAAAAACTTGAAGCTGAAAATTTGTTGGATGCTTCTGGTACCTGCAGTAAGAATACAAAGCAAACAACTTGAGGTTCATAACCAGGGCCGGAAAAGTAGTAAAACGAAGAAATAATACGTCAACAGTCACACAATGCCATGGCGTCAGGATTGGTATTTCCCTGCAAGCGCAGCGCACAATGAGTGTCGCTAGCCTGCAAAATAATTTTTGAGGGCATTTTGTAATATTCTGTAGCGAGTATTCAAAAAATTACCGTACGGTAAACTGTGCTACATTTCATTTACTGTAAGTTTGAGCTAGTGCATTCTGAGCCCCTATATAACGTACATTTGAGTTTTGGCATCAATTAAAATCTTGTAAAAAATAATAATGATGTAAAAGTTTTCTATATACACAGGCATACTCTTACAACTATTGGTTTTCATCTCAAATGCAGAAGAGTTGTTTAGTGCATGACTCCAAGATATTTTGAGGAACATTATCGATTAAGTATTTTATTGAAACGCTCTTTATAGGATTAACTCATAATTATCGTGAAACTGGAAAAATCAATATTTGGAATAGGTAACGGTACGTGCATTTCGTAGCAAAATATTAGGTAGTAGAATGTAAATGCCCATACGTGTATGATTTGATAAAAACATAAAAACGGGAAAACGTGACAATTTTTTATTTTATGTATACAGCAAAACTCAGAGTGGGAAGAATTGAGTGTCTGGAGTGTTCAAAAAAACTCAATAAAATGTTTGGAATGTGTATTTTTTGGCAAATAGGCAAGAATGTCAAGCTTCGTAACCACAGAGGGAGATTTATGTCCTTATTATCTGAATGAATGATGACCACAGCGGGAAGTGACAGCTTAAGCTTAAACTCAAATAACGAATTTAGTAAGCGAGAAGCCGCTGGGTGAAATTCATTTTTAAACGTTAAGTTCAAATGTTTTAGGCAAAAAAGTGCTCTAGGATTTTCGGTATTCAAGATTTATAAGCAATGTAAGAGAGCCCTTTGAAGACTACGAGGGTAGAATTGATCGTGATTGGTGTGCTAGGAAAGTTAATATAAACAGAGGTAGAAATACTCGAATAGTTCGGTACAATTTGGCTCTACTCTCACAGGATATAGGGACTTCAGTGTGGATTGAAACTGAAGTAGTAGGTGCGGTACCACCTCCATGAGAAAACATAACTAAATTGGGTGATTGAGTAAAAGAAATTGTAAGAGAATTAGCGCGTGAAGACAGGAATTTAAAGAAAACACGTGAATGATTAGAAAATGCATCAGAATTTCAGAAAAACTATTTTTTATCTTCTGTCTCTTCGGTAATAGAGCGAATGGAGAGTTTTATTAAAAAATCGCCTCCCAAAATAATCGGCAAGATTTGTATCGGCATCACTCGGGATACGATGATAAAAAAATAGTGTAGACTGCGATAGGGGACTACTTTTCGGTGCACAAAGAAAAAAAATGATATTTAAAATGCTAAATGTAATAGAAAAACATAGCATAATTATTTAACAAGCACCTGCAAACATGGGTACCAAGATAACTTTACTTAAAGTTTCTGTTGCTGCCCTGTAAGAATACATCTCCAAAATCATTGAAACTGATTGTTACTTGAGGAAAGATTTTATTCATTTTCATTTGAATGCAGATAATCTTGTGTTTCGTATTGTTAGCATTCAACGTGTGTTGTTTATTTTAATGCTTTTAAAGTTCTTTTAGACTTGCAACGTGTGGCAGGTGTGGTTTCCATAACTGGTCTATCGTATATGGTAGGAGTTCTTTGTCTTGGGTTTTAGGATCTGAAGATGGTAGGAATTCTATATTATTACGATGATTTCATCGCTACTGTCGCTCGTAGACATTGCGGCCGATTCCCCTGAGAGTTGTGTGCCTTGAATTTCAGGGATTAATGGGAAGCACTTTAGGGATTGATGGGAAGCGCTTTAGGGATTGGTGTGAAGTACTTTCGGGATTGATGAGATGCACTTTAGGAATTGATGGGAAGCACTTTAGGGATTGATGAGAAACACATTAGGGATTGATGAGAAGCACTTTAGGGACTGATGGGAAGCACTTTAGGGATTGATTGGAAATACTTTAGGGATTGATGGGACGCACCTTACGAATTGATGGGAAGCACTTTAGGGACTGATGGGAAGCACTTTAGGGATTGATGGAAGCACTTTAGGGATTGATGGGAATCACTTTAGGGATTGATGGGAAGCACTTTAGAAGAAAATTTAGGCTCCGTAACACGCACACAATCGCTGTGATTGAACGAGGGACCACAATGGATCACAAGCGCGAGGACAAATTTCATTGATCCATTAAATTAGATATTGCTGATTTAATATTTCTGTGTGTACATCAATGCATCTTTGTAGAATTGAAATATATCTGTATGAGAAGAAACACCGGCCCTTCAAGCTGCAGTGAGATTGATTTTGCTGTGCGAGCTGTGCTGTAATGAATTATCCGTACAAATTAGGTAGTTAGTTAATTAATGAATATATGTGCATCAAATAGCATTCGCAATAAACATCATGGGGCCAAAATCAGGATGCCTATCCAACCAACAGTATCCTCTCGTCCGATAATCTTTATTCGTAATTTTCACAAGGAGAGAAAAAACTTTAATACAAGTCTGGCTTCGTTGCTGTTTCAGGTCTCGTCTCCATTTAATATGCGAGCGACACAACGGCATATAAACAGATTATAAAGCGTTCATAGCAAGGAATTTTTGTTTAGTGTACAAAATAATTATGCGTTCATGACTGATACGAAAGACACAAGTTAGTAAAAGTAAGAAGCTTATAAAGAGGAGATTAACAAAAGTGCAACAAGAAAGTTAGTTCATGACGGTGAACTACACAAACGGTATGAAGGATTCGTTAAAGTAGAGTGAGAATAGCAGTATGATACACAGAAAAAGTTTCTCACAATGGTTTCCGAAATGCCTGAACTTCGCGAAGCAGCAACTTTGTCCCAAAGAGCAGGACGATACAAGAAGTTAATATGCTCTACTGAACTCCAAACACTGCCCAATCGTTTCTAAATAAACCGGAAAAATCAGCTGAGAGTAAAAGCGCTACTAGCAAAACCAGCTACTTTGTCAGTTTTAAATAAGTTGTATCTAAATGATATAATCGGTTATGTGAACCCTTAAACATGACCAGCTCCATCAAATGCAATACGTAAACATATTCATAAAATCCATTGTTTCTCTCACTTGAGTGTGATGCTCTTCATGAAGCTCTGAACCGAGGAGTAACGGCCCAGCATGGGCAGCTCGTCCGGGTCCAGATGCAGCAAATAGCGGAACTCTTCCTTGTTGCGCAGCAGACAGTCCGAGAAGTAGATATTCTCTAGGCCGAACATTTCACTTCGCTCTACTCCGACCCACGCTCTGTGTATGAAATATTATGCAAGTTGTATGATAATTACAAATAAATTCAATAAATTGAATAAAGCCATACATGAGACTTCCTCGAAGTATGCCGTGCTTGTTTTTAGCACTGTTTGATTTGTGTTTTGAACTTTGAGTTTTAGGTGTTCGAAATTCAGCCTTCGTACAAAGTTATATCAGTTCCAGGAAACAACCGCTTTACAGTCGTCCCGCACATAAAG
>VOMN01061915.1:0-32195 GCA_014899125.1 Orchestia grillus
TATGCGATAGTTTTTGGAGATATTTGTAAACGCTTACTCACTCAGATTATTCAAGTCTCTTTTTTCGAAATTTGCAACCTCCATACAAATTATTTGCTACCAAAAATAATCAGTAGAGTTATTATTTTAGAACACATTTGTATAAAAATTTACTTTACGAATGCATGCGAATATCTATACTGATTATTAAATGAAATCTAACCCGCAGTGCTGTGCTAACACCACCTTCCACTTATTTTTTTCGCTTCATCATTTCAGAAGCAAAGTGGCAGCGCGGTCAGGTTTTAATTTCAGGAAATTAAACTCAAACGTTACTAAAGGTTGAACATTCTAAAACTGAAATCTCGTCGTTCGGAAGCACTTGTAATCCTTTATAATTATCCTACCATAGATGCCCCAACGGTCGACCAGATGACGGATGCTAATATTGTCGAGATGGTAAAAATGGGGAAGTATAAACTGCTGCTACATCGGGTAATATACACGCTGTAAATGAAACAAAGCGAGCTTCAGTTCCCGAAGTTGTCGGGCTTGAAAAGTCCAACGGTAATTTTACTTTGCAAATTTTAATGGAAGTTTACTTGTAGGACCCGCTGGCCGTGAACCCTACGAACCCCTTCACAGCGCCTGCTGAAGACTACGCCTACACCGCTGGGGCGGGGCAGGCTCAGCCCTCCCAGTTCTCCACAGGTCCCTACTGAGCTGCTGCACTGAGCTGAACCTGTTCAGCTGATCGCGCTGAGATAAGCTACGAGAAAAGAGATCAGTAAGCTGACTCACTCAGCTTAGTTCCAGAATCTTGGGCTTACGGTGAGGAATGTTGTTCTTTGCTGAATGCTCCTGGAAATGACGGACGAAATCTTTGGTATAGCTTATTGGAATTTCAAGGTTATGGTTCCCAACCCAATTTTTGCAGGGTCGTGTTTGTTTGAACACGAGTTAACGAACGCTGCGTGTTCGCCAGGATCGAGGTCAGGCTTTTTGGTTTGAGATGTCGCTTGAGAAGCGAGCTGAGCCAAGAAGGATCTTGGCACGTACTCTAGTTGAGTACATGACCCAAGTGCGAGATTTGGGTAGTCGACTTGAATGCACAATTTGAGTACACGACGTAGCCACAAGAGTTGTGTACACGACTTGAGTACATGAAGGGAGATCAAGACGTGAGTATGTATACATAACTTGAGCGCATCAGTAAATAAGCTAGTCGTGGTAGATACACGCGAACACACGAGATGAATGACCGTCAAACTAGTTTCTCTAATAATTTCCTGTTACTCCTATTACTCATTCAGCTATGAAATTGGCCTTCAAGATGCGCCTCACGGTTGAGCTACTTTTGTGTTCGAAAATTGAGGGTGAACAGTAAATGAAACAGAGATACGATCATCGTCAGCTTCTTACGATGTACGTAAGTCTACCTGTGAGTTTGATATAAAATACACGTCAAAAAGATACTGTAAATTATATTCTGACATGCAATTTATCCCTCTTAAAAAGAATTTATATTCTCATAGCGTGAATTTCATATACTTTACTTCTAATCTGATGATCAGTCGTGTTTTACATTTTTCTAGTTGATGGTGAACACGTCACTGAAGGGGTTACGTTCTACAGCTTAGGTCAATAAATTGCCTTCAAAATTTAGCTTTTGCCTATCCACTACAGTAGTTGTGCTTCACTGCAGGTATGTGTAAGGGATTTTTTAAAATTTACGATTGTAACAGAATATGGGCGTGAAACCGTACGCGCAAGAGCTTCAATCTCCAATGAAGCGTTCGAAGTGAGCCCCTCCATGTGGTTCGGTGCCGGAATTTGAATTTATCAAAATTGACCGGTGTTAATTCTGCTGGAAAAATATGCACAATGCGGAAAACAAAACATGCTAGAGAGTCCAATTTTTCAAAGACAGCACACCATTTCGTTAATTATAAAAACGTTAAAGCGCTGAACGATTATAATTCAATGTAACGCACCTCATAAATATTTATCGTCTGCATACATGTATAAACCATTCAAAATTAGAAAAATTAATTAAAAAAAGAGCTGATCTGAAACTGACTCCAAAACGGTACTAGGTATTCGGATGAGAGCTAGGAAGGAAACAAGAACGTTAAGTATTTTTTGATCCACAACAAGTTTTCATGTACGTACAAAAACACTCAATGAGTTGAGTTATACATTACAGAAATTGAAAAAAGCACAAAACATTCTGTCATCAACACGGCACGAGCATGGTGCAACAATAGTCTGTTTCGAGCTCAAAAAAACAAATGTTAGTAAAAAATGGAAAAGTTCATTTGAGCTCACCGTGTTAACTTCTAATTTGCTTGTACAAGGCATTCAAAAGAGTTTTTACCGTTTTAGATTTATTTCTTTCATTAAGACGACAGGAGCTTTCCGGTTGTACTGTAGTTTTGCTAGAGTAGGGCGCATAGATATGGAACATGATTAATATTAAATTATTGTAAAGCTCTTAGGCCAAATGGTTCATCAATGCTCTATTTCGAGTGAAAATTCTTGAGCCTTCGGCATTAGATTTGCTCGATTCAGAACTTGCACTTTCACTAATGTAGAAATATCGTAAAGGATCATTGTATCGAAGACCAGTCAATGACTAATTTAGCATTTTTATTGAGGTTCGAATATTGCGCATATGATCGTGAACTAATGGACGAATATACGAGTTTATAAAGAAGCTCGGATTTTTTTAAACTTATGTTCGGAGATAGGAATTAAAAAAAAAATGTCACTAATCAACTATTTAGGAAATTTCTAATTTCCTGTAAAGAAAAGAGAACTAAGAAAATTAGGAAATTATAAAATATTTTTAATCGCAAAAGGGATTTTCGAGAAGATAGATAACTCGTGAATAATCGGGCTCTTCGAGTATTCACTCACCATCAACCATGATGCAGCAACAATGAAAGTCATAAGCACAAAAAATAGTATAATTATATATGGGTAATAAAATAGTGATATAATACTTGTTGTCTAGGGAAAGTTGGAAGGAGCTGACATGATACTTTAAAATAAGTTTTATTTTAAAATGGAAAAAGATTCTGAAATTTCGCAACTCCGAAGAAAATTTTGACCAACCTAAAACCTTGAAACTTTTTGGATCTACTATCGTATTACATTGAAAGGCTTGATTTTGGAAGATTAAGTGGAAAGGGCTTATTAAAGTATTTTCCGCCCGATAATTTCTACCTTGGTGCTCGTCAATCCTACATCCTAGAGTACAGGGAGTCTTGCATGCATACTCAGATAGACAAAGAGCACAACTGCATTTATGTATGAATGTCTGCATCTTAGGAAGTATATCCTTGGACATAAAAACGACCCAATTCTTTGATCATTGACCAGCATAATTCTGAATTTAACTCCACTGAAACATTCAAAAATAACTCTAAAATTTATTTTTATTTGTCCTCACTATGTGGGTCAAAGAAAAGGAAACACAGAGTAGAAGATGACAGTGTGCAGTAAGCTATCAATAAATATTAAGAGCATTTGTACACTTCGCACTTGAAAGTTACCTAATTTATGGCTCGATGAAGACCATTGAGAAAAGTTATAAAAATTATAAAACATTTCAGAAAAATAAATATATCTTGAAGAGACCGGTACGGACAGCATACGTTAAAAACACGGCACAATAAAACTTTGACGAAATTGAGCTTGTTAAAAAATAGGGAAAAACCATAAAAACTAGTTTTGACACTTGTAAACATTCTTTACAAATGCAGAGCTCTTAAAACAATACTCCTCCTTACGCTTCAGCCAATCTAAGAACGGAACGCTTGCTCTCCATTTCACTGTGGGATGTAAACTTAATAATTATGTAATCTGCTATTATGATAATTGGAGGAAATTGGAGCATGAGTTTAGTCACGTACCCTTTCTCTAGTCCATATGTAGTCTATCGTTATTTTACTACACACATATAATTGAACAACTTTTCCTAGTATTTTTGTGCAGATGACTTTGATTGCTGTTTCACCATATCATAGCTGATGATGAATGAATGCTCGAAACGTCCTTTTTTACGAATTGTCTATCATGTCAAAAATACATTATGCAACTCAAAATGTTTTATACAGTATTCTTAGTTTTCTCTTTTGTACTAACAATTAGAAATGACTCATATTATAAAACGATGCGAATGATTTTTGGCTCCAGGAATCTCATGGTCTGTTGAAAATTGTGATCTTCGTTGTAGAGCAGAGTTTCCATAAAATGTGCGTAGGTAGTGTTGTGTGGAGCGAGTGTTGTGTATCATATCGATGTGTCCGAGCTGCCATTTCTTGGGTCGCTTCTCCCAAGCTGAGTTTGTATCGCTCACACACTCGCACGGTCTCAAGAACGATTTCCTTACTTGCTATTCACTAATATAAAAGTACGCGTTTTTTTTCAAGTTGAATGTCGCTTGATAAATCATTCTTCACGAGCTGGAAGTTTGTTTCCATAGAATAGAAGGAAAATACGTTGTGATTACGTATGAATGGAACATTTATTTTCATCAACGCATCGTTTAAGAATGAAAAAGAGTATTGAGATTTACCTACCAACCCGTTAGTTTTAGTTGGGTCACTTTTTTTTTCGTGATACATAAGTGTTATTAGATCAAAAAACACATCCAAACTTCTGAAAATTCTTGAGCTGCAGCCAAATTTCTAGCAGCGTCTGAGGCAAAATTGAGCAAAGAAGCAAGTCTTACTTTTGGTTCGAGGCTGCGGCCGGTGCCGGTCCGTCGCAACGAGCCGCTACGGACAACAGCGTCTGTTGACAGCTCGACCAGTTTCTCCTCATTGTAACTTGAGAAAAAAAATTCTGCAGAATTTCCACTACCAAGTTAATGGAATAAATTCGATTTATTTTGTTTTCACCTCTGTTTAATAATAAAATTACATCTCACGAAACAGTGGAAATTCGAGTCCAGGGTGAGTGATTGGGATAAAATTCAGTGAAAGAAGAAGCGACCCAAAAAAGACAATTGACGTAGCTTAAATAAAAAGCACGCGTTTCTCTTCGCAATAATGTTGATGAAGTTGAGTGCTCCAGAAATGTGTGGCCACGTGAAGGCTTCTTCTGTGATCTCTGAAATAGTTAGAATTTTCGTCTTGCTTCGTCTTTAATTAAGCCATTAGCTGTTAAGTGCCAGAGGTAGCATTTGCGCTTCTTCTTTGGTTTTTGGCCGCGAAAATTTTGTGATTATGAAGTGCGATGTTTGTTGAGCGATGGATGCACTTGGATGCACTGTTGTGTTTGACTAGGTTGCAAAGCGTCTGATGTCATTTTCTGATTGATTTCTTCAGTTTCAAATAGAACTTAACAATATAGGAGTTTTCAGAGTAACTTGGCCATTGGTAAAAAAATATATCAATATGTATCTCATATCTTAGTCTTAGTTTCTAATGCTTTTGTATATTTTGTCGTACATACATTTATAAGATTTGATTGACTAGAATGAAAGCCTTTCATTGCTTCACACTCTATAACACGCTGCCTACCAACTCTGAAACGTATTTTTATCTAATTCGTTAAAGCTTAATTTATTAATAAATACAGAAGCTAATTTATGGAATAACGGATCCTGATACAGATTGGAATATCTGGTAAAATTACGATACGTGTTCTTCCAACGCGTATCAATATTTTAGTTCTATTTCTTTCTGCAATTTCACAGAAATATGATAATGCAAATGGTTTCGGCAAGAAGCTGGAGCTCTCTGGGACCAATCTGCAAATTTTTCGTTGGTATTCTTCAAAATCAGTGACGTCACTGCCTGACAGATTTTTTTTCAAATTATCGGGCAGCGATTTCTGCTGTATTGTTTCTAGAAGAGAGTATTGTCGAAAATTAGTGGGTTCGTAAATAACAATTACGTTTTATTCTTGGTCATATTTTCTTGGTATTACGTATTTCATTTAAGTGTAAATGAAACGTTACGCTAGGCTATGATTCTGTGTGGGCCTTTAATGTGTTCGAAGTATATGATATTGAAAAAAAGTACTAAATCTGGCGGACTTGCTTGTAAATACATAAGTGAGTTGTAGTGGATACTACATGATATATTTCAAGAAATTTCACTCAGCAAATATAGCAGTAATTTTATATTGAAACTTACAGTTATTATGAAGATAAAAATAATTCCTTTCTAAAATTCAGAAATTTATGGATCAACGGAGAGCTTAAAGGTAGACCAGCTGTCTTTGTTTTTTATCGTTCTTTGCCACCAGCGCCACTGGAAAAAAGATTAATATTTAAGTTAACTGACATTGATGCTAGTTTTCAACTTGAAATCCCTCATCGTTCAAGGCTGTAAGTTACGTGGTTTTCAAGCTGTTGCTTTTTGGTGTACTTTGTATGCTTAGAATGGGATGAAATATTCGTCAGCTGCTTGTTGTCGGCAACATTTCGTCAGATGTTCGTTTTGGGTAGCTTTTCGTCAGACACTTGTTTTCGATAGCATTTCGTCAGCTGCTTGTTTTCGGTGATATTTCTGATACGTATAAGCTAGATAATGATAATGTACCACATCACAGAGTTGGCAGAATGTAGGAGAGCTTGCATCACATTCTGTTTGAGCATTTTTGGTGAAGGAAGTTGCCACTAAAGAAAGCACTTTTATGAAATAATTTATTAACGGCGTAATACCGCAGTTTGTTCGAACCCTGTTTATTTCACGACTTCGTCTTCACTGGAGTATTAAAAACTCAGCGTTGTTTAAAAATAACACTCTTTCAAAGATCAGTGCAATTTTTCCTTAATAACGAGAGATTGTTGTTGAAGTAAATTACTGAATTAAAAGACTGTAGATGTGATGGCAAATACCAGCACAAGACTGCTTCATTTATTTTATAATCAACTAAAAGTTAAATGTATTTTTCGTGTTCAAAAATGAACAAATATCTCTTCTCATTTAGTCAACATTTGACAACAACAGTGCAGTTTCGATGTCCATGAATGCAAAGTGTTCTGAGAACCACTCATTCTATTTTGGTGGCAGGGATCAACATGCTCGTACCAATCAGTGGGCTGACCCGTTTTTTCGATAACTTTTGTGACGCTCGGCAGTGCAGCCGTGTCGGTCGTACGAGTTCTAATGTGCTCCACTGGCAGAACATTCTAAAGCATTTCCAGGTCGTGGAGGTCCTAGGGTGCTCCACTGGCATAACATTCTAAAGCATTTCTCCGCGACCTCAGATGGTATTATGACTGGTTATACTAGGCTGTAGAATATTCCTTGTGACTATGAGCCATAAGTATGTAGATGTTCATTAGTGAATAAGATTGTTATTTGTGCATTTTTTGCTAGATGTGTAAAACTTGTGTACTTTAGAGTGTAGTTTACTCGCTTTGCTGCACCACTGGACTGAAGTCGCGCTCTCGTACTTGTTCACTCGTCACTCTCATTTGTGGAGCTACGAGCAATCGACTTTGAATGTACCACTAAAAGTGACATCATCGTTCGAAATGCTAAAGGTCTCGCTAATATTACAGTACGAAGTTCTGCTAACGGAAAAGTTTTTTCTTCCATTGCCGGTTGAAAAGAATCCGCTTGTCTCAACACTAAATTTTTTCTAACCATTTGCAGACAATTACTCTCATGGAAATATGAAATCCAGGTCGAGAATCATAAAAAGGGTCATCGTGGAAACATTGGATGCTGCATATCATATGTTAAGACCGGGGACAGCATCACAGTCTAATGAGGTAAGGAAATTTTGAACTTAATTATCCTCTTCTTCACACAGGAACCGCTCTCAAAGGAAGCCACTGAACACTACGCATGTTTTCAATTGCAAATATCTCTTACTCGTCCAGGGACCTATGACGAGTTTGGCTTGGTGTAGGTGGAACACTATTAGTGGAAATAACTGTTTACTACTGTTAGTACCACTACTACTATTAGCTCAGGAACCAGTTTTTTTTACTGATCATTGGAAGTTCAGGGTACACAGATGGTAAATTAGACTAATTCCATGACAGTGCCATGCAGCTGTGGTAGACTGTGATGTGAGTCAAGGACAATGGAATCTCAATGAATAAGGGATGACATGGACCCGCTCTTTTGTTGGAGAAACGTACAGCAAACCTAAAAGTAATTTGTTAAATATATCTTAGAGCCAGGGCACGGAGAAATGAATGGTTTTCGTTTGATTCCTCATTGAAACCTCACTGCAGTAAAATAAATTTTTAAAAATTTGCCGTGAACAATTTGATCATTTTTTCATTTTTTTCAAAGACCATGGCCTCGTAAAAATAGCAGAAAATAAATATACCTGGAACCTGATAGAAGTCTGATACTAAATTCATATTTTCAATCAACGTCTTGTATTTGACCACTCATTTCTGTAACGACTACAAGAGTCCACATTGTCTGAGCATCCGGAGACCCAGGGACGTATAAAACAATGGTTTTCAAAAAATGAAACCTTTCTCTCGTGATGTAAAGGTAAATAAATAACTCTCCTCATGGTATTTTGGTCGACTTCCGTGTCTCGTAGACGCTTGACCATTAATACACCTTAGATGAAGCCTGAAGAACTATTTTTGCAATGCCTCCAGTGAAAGTACCTGGCTCCCGTACTAGACTACCTGCGATCAAGGATTACTGCGGAGTCTAAAGAAGCAAAAATTAATTTCTAGAGAAGGCAAGAAAATCTGTGATGTCACAAGGACCATATATAAATTTTTGAGGAGCCAATAGGGCGGCTCGTGTGAACGAATATAATATCCATCGTCTCACATTCACTTATCAAAATAAGCATAAAATACCTCTTGAACTTGCACATTTCGAAAAATTTCATACCTGTGAAATTAGATTTGCTGCGCAAGTGTGAGATCCTTAAATTTTTACTCAAAAATAGCCGCGCAGTAAGTTACTGCATTCTCCAAATTTGTAGAGAGACCGGTCACACGTCTCTTATCTCTTCTAATAGTGATTTGTAGAGAGACCGGTCACACGTCTCTTATCTCTTCTAGTAGTGATTTGTAGAGAGACCGGTCACACGTCTCTTATCTCTTCTAATCATGATTTCACATGATTCTTCGAGCTGCTAATGTTAGGTTATACAGAAGGCAGTAGAAAGAAGAGGAGATAGTATAGTTAACTAAGGATTTAAGATTAGAAAACAATGCGTCACATCCAGCGCTTCCACAGTGGCTCGGTGTCAGTGCCACCACTTTCTTCTCTCAGCTGCGGCATCGAATCTTCTTGTAGAGTCATCGCTTGGAATTTACGCTCTCAATAAAGCATTTTTTAAGTTCCTCGCCATGCCATAGAATTGATTTCAGAAAGGATCGCTAAATTAGCAGAGATGTCTAAGGACCTGGATAATTTAGAACCTCGGAGGGAAGAATTCAAAATTTACTGCATGTCGATGCACAGATTTGATTGAGCGGGTAAAGTTAAATTTCAATTTGCCTCCTAGACATGGAGGCAAATGGGAAACATAAGTCACTCTGAAGCAAAATGTTTCTTACCAGCGTTGATTTATTTATATCAAGTATTTCTAAAGATTAACAAGCTGACGGCCTTGGTTCGATTTAAATTTTGAGCCCTAATTTCTAATAAAACTGAAGCATTTACTATACTAAACACATACAGTGCCCCTGAGCTGAGCATACGGAGATTATCTCACTCAGGTGGTACAAAATGTGTTCGAATTGTGCTGACGGGCTTCGCGTCAAGGTAATATTTTTTAATGTCCATGTATGAAGCACAAATTATCTGCTTCAAATTTTGATATATTTCAGAAATCATCAATTGTAAATGTGTAATTTTTATATAGATTTACATTAAACGTTCATCACTAAGACAGTTTCCAGAAGGTTATTATAAATCTCTAGTCCTCTATTTTTCGTTGCACTTCTTCACTAAGCTCTACAAAAGCTGAGCCGCAGCTGAGAAAAGCCCTCTTTTTCCTTCCTCCGATAATTACTCATCTTCCTCTTAGTATTTTCTTAAATTGGTCAAAGTCAAGTCGACAGTAGACTGCTTTTACGAAAATAATGAACGGACATTTCTTATTTGTACTAGTGGACATTTGCCGGGTAAGAAAACTGCTGACGTAGTTTTGCCATCGTTGCAATGGATTTGTTAGTTGGATATTATGGAGCGTAGTTTTTAAACGTTCAGTTTAGTCAAGCTATAGATCATATTTGTCAAGGATGTATGCCATAATCGGCCGTTTTTTAACGTTGCTTTAGGGTTAGAATAGCATTCATCAGCTATACATGTGAAACTACAATCTTTTGCGTGGTAATTTTTGACTAGTTCTTTAAACACTAAATACATCACTTGTGTAATTTTGATCTGTGGACAAACCTTACATTGCTCGCATTGTTATTACCATCTATAAAATCATAGTTAGCACAAAAAATGCTAGTTTTTTCACCACTCCTAGAGTTAAAGGACTTTCAGAAAACCGTATTTAGAATTAACTCTGAAACATTAAGTACTCAATTGAGTACATTTAGTATGTGACTTACGAACATGGTTTGCGCTGACTAACCTGAATGTCACCTCAACTTGATGCCCTGGATATTGAATGATGTTGATTGAGCTGACATCAGGAGGCCTGTGTAATTTCACTGCTTATTTGCTCCTTGTGACGGGAAAGCATCGCATGGTCATATTTCATGAGGATACTGCAGATTTTTCGTTTAAAGCTGAATGCATCCCAAACTACAAAATAATTTCGCTGATAGAGGACTAATTTTAGATTATACCGCATCTCTCAGAGCAGTCATGCATCAGACCCACCGCTGCATCCTTCCTGTATTGTTCTTAGCTCAGCATTTGCCGTAGATGCACTACATTGCACTGTTGTAAATTACATCGAGTACTAATGTTTGCACTTACTTGATAGTATAGTTTTCTGCACTACCTTTATGCACCTTGTACTGCACCGCTCTGTATAACTCTTGCACTGTATTTTGCACCCTTGCACTGTTTTTAACACAGATTATCTTACCCAAAATCGAAGATAGTGCATAAAATGTTAATGTGTTATTGCACACTATTTTTATTCGGTACAATGAGGCAGAATAACTGCTCAAGCGTACTCCGCTAGACAACTTCCAGACGCAGTTGAGACTGTACTGTATAGTAGAGCTACTCTAATTAAGGCGTAAATATTTTCATGTGTCCTTGCTTGCATGTTCTGTGTGAAAATCATTAGCTCTTTCATTTAAATTATTCGTTGTGAAATTAAGGACTAATAGTTGTGTCATTTAACGCCGGACGTCTAATTTCAACGCCTCTTTAATTCAGAGTTAGTTCTGTAATCATTTTCAATAACGGATAATTTTCCCTTAGTCCAAGCGTATAATTCTTGCAACGCTTGTGCATAGACATGCGGGCTCACAAAAACCTGGAGAAATCGATCAGAAATGGGATTTCTTAAGGAAACATAACGAAAAGTAACTTTTAATCTCAGTCTTGCACAATACAGTTTTTCTAGAGAAAGAGATGTGGAGTAACCCATTCGTCCCGCTCTACAAACGGCAAAATTTCAGAGATGTAACAGCGTAAAAAAGAGATGCTCGAGACCACCTCTTGTTCATCAGAATGCTAACCAAAATCGTCCACTGAAAATAACATGCATAGTGGACACAAGAATACCCCATGTTTTGAATTCGTTGTAAGCGAAGAACGAGAATATTTAGTAATCGTTTGGCTTATTCTATAAATGGGGTTATAAATAAAAGTATCGAAATTAACAAAGTTGAACGTTCATTATACTGTGGGACCGCAAAAATACCGTTGTTCAGAAAGGACAGTGTAATCGGCAGGTTCTTGTATGAGTTTCGCTTTGTATACTTTTTCAACTCAAGCCATTCCAATATTTTTGTTTCGTTTTCTATCTCATCAGAGATCTTTCGAAACTCCTGAGGTCCTTTTCTGAGCTGCAGGAGGCCAATATCGTAACACACTCCTTGTTAGTCTTCGTTATAGTGCTTGTTGTTACGTAGACTACGTTAGGGAAGTCATAAGAAGTGTATGCCAACAATAATATGAGTAGGTCTAACAGGCGCGGGCACGCAGCACGTCGCTGCTGCTCCGCCGCTCTTCGTCGTGTAGACTGTAACTTTAGCTGTGGTGAGTGTGGGGCGACTGCTGACCGTGTGTGCAGGAAAAATTTTGTTACTCAAAACAGAGCATCAGTTTGCAATAAACTTTTATGGCATACATTCTGTTTTCGAACCAATTAGAGATTGCTATATTTGCATGACCTGAATTGCATAACCAATTATAGTGTGAGTTCAATTTAATTTATGAATGATTTTGGGGTTATTTATGTTTATCGGATATAAACGCTAGAAACATACGCACGTTGTTAGAATTAGGGACTTGATTTATGACCTGGAATTACTTATACATCTATTGCTCGTATCTTCTGACTACGTTCTTCCAATTCTTGCGTTGGAAATTTTTGAATACTTAGGAATATCCACAGCTGAGTACGGCCGAGTTTTTCAAACTGTTGCGGTGGCAAGCGAGTGCACGTTGTGCGAGGGTGGTAGTTTAGTTCATTTCTGAGCGAGTTAATAAATCATTTAATCGGTCGCCAGTTTACCATAAAACTCGTTACATCTGGTACCTCAATGGATAGAAATATAATTTGCGTTGGGCAGTTTTAATTTTCTACCGTTTGCAGTGCTAATTATTTCTTCACATCGCGAATTTTCTCAAAATAAATTTAAAATAATACAGGGATACAAAAGTCTACGGTAATTAAATACCTTTGGATTGTCAAACTCTAGTTTCTCATTCTCTTGACGTAATGAGACTTCTATAGAAACGTTACTCAATAATTTACAATTAAACATTTATGGTTAAAAGCTTCATTTATGGAAAATTTGCTAAATGAATTTACTTGCGTGTTTGGGCGGTGATGTGTGATAGACGTATTAATGTTTTAAATGGTTAATGTTGAGCATGATGTTAAAAATTACAAACATTTTATTATAGATATAATGAAGTCAAAAAATTGAACGATTTTGCGACAACGTGCAGCATCTAAGATGACTCATGATTGAGAAAAGATTTATCCCCTCAAACAACCGCGAATCGAAAATTTTAAATAAATTACTATTATTTCAACCAATTCCTCAAATAAAATTCACGAAAAAATTAAAATCCAAACCCTACACGAAATGCTTTTGAAGGATTATTATGCTCTTTGCATCAAATTCATTCGTTTAAAATTGTAGTGAGACTTCGTAACTTGCTAAATGTAATTTCTGAGGTAAATCGAAGTCAATTTCCAACGAACCTCATTTCTGAGATCTATCGAATTCAATTTTTGGGGTCCAATGTCTGGGGTCCATTCAACTTAATATCTGAGGTCCAATGTCATGGATCCTTTAAATTAAATTTCTGGGGTCCAATCTCTAGGATCCACCGAAGACACTGATAACATCTGAAAGCTGTACTAAATTTTAGGAGAAGTAGAGTGCTTCTCAATATTGGTCGTAATCCTTCATTTTCATTAGCTTATAAATATTTATAGTACCTTGCACTCTTACGATACATGCATGCTTGAAAACCGTTCTTAATTATGGGAATGCACTTGAACTGCACCATTAGAGTTAGACTGCACCACGCATTTTTGTCGATGTTCTCTACTAATAAGTTGGAAGATATTAGCTCTAAGGGATAATGTATAGAGCATCTTCTGAATTTAAATATTTCATAGATGTGTTGAACCCTCTTAGACTTAGGTTTTACTTTTTTTGTAATTTTTTTCAAGCATAGCACGGCACTTGTTCGATGATCTAGCACGCATCACTTAGAGCTCTAGATATGAAGTGTACAGCGCCAACACACGGCTTCTGAAATTAATTCTGTTTACTGAGATACATCAGTAGACTTAGAACACACGTTTCCTCCGTTCTATATCATGCATGAAACATTCCCATAGATCTAGCAAGCCAACTTCAGGCTCGGTTATTCGTGAACTGAGCACCGTTAGTAGATTTAGAGCCAACACATCCTATGTCGTGCACTTTTCTTGATGTTCTTAGTGGTGGCCGTTGGTTTAGAGAGCACCGCTTTCAAAATGTAGCACCTGCTTAGATCAGAACATTTTAAATAGTATGCGCAAGTTCCTCTATTATAGAAATTTCACTGCGCCGGAGGTGCAAGTAGATATAAAATACATCTCTTTCCACATTCTGTTTCATGTATAAAGATAGAAAAAAATTAGAGCATACCATTTGTTACTCAGTTTTTCAGATTCAGACTGGCTCATCGAACATTCATCAGCTTGAGCCCATCATTAATTAGTGTGATGGCTATTGTGTAAGTTTATCTTTACTCTATGGATATTAAAACCTCATTTCAGCTCAATGATCCAAATGCTTACCTTCTTCAAAAAGCTTAAAAAATAATTTTCAGATAGGCATTCCTTGGTATTTTTTGAAGAAAATTGTAACTTTAGCCAAGTTCGTTCAGAATGAGAAAATACCAGCCCCCGAATTTGGTAACGTTTACCCTACACCCAAAGCGGTGCTCAATAGAAGAGAAATATGAATGGACGTGAGTTTTTTCTGCCTTCCGACCCCTGATTATTAGCTTGCACGTAACGGTCGGGCAGGACATCATCTTGTAATGAGCGCGTAACCCAAAGCAAAGTTGAGCTAAGTTGGCGTATTCATCGATATTTTTACCCCGTCTAATTCTATGGTGACGTTTTTCATACATTTTATCCAGTTCAAATTCTAAAGAAAATATTATTTTCGAACACTGACCTTATTCGATATCGTCGTAGCATGAACGTTTCCGAATTATTGCACCAGCGTCTGAATTAAGGCTTTGGTTCTGAACCGAAAAACTTATTAGTTTTTGTAAAGAAAATGTGGTTTGAAATAATTCTGGGCAAATGTTAAATAAAATTTAAGCCACACTTTTTCCCCAGAGAACTCTCATCTTTTCTTTTTTCACAGTTGTCTTCAATGAATTGATTGCTAGTTAAATATTTAATAAGTCACGTCACATCTGCAAAAGTCACGTCAGCGAAAAAAAAGCTCTATAAAATACGGAAAGAAAAATTCCTATCGTTTTGGAAAAATTAATTGTGTTGAAGGGCATAACCTATGCAGTGTGTTTATATTATTATTTGCTATACTTCTAGCACTAATATCATGGGAACAGTAGTACCGCATAATTTTTTTCCGTTCACACATTTACTTTAACCATTCAAGTCTTATCACTAAAAACGTAATGTTGGTACCCTAAAAACTATTCAAATGATACCATAGCTACTCCTGAGTTCCACCAACATGCTTATTTCTTCCACCTGAACTCAACAGCTGGCCCTGCCTACGTGTAACATAGAGAATGATTCATTTTTTGTAGACATTTGTAGATCAGGTTCTCATTTGTATCGAGCCCCTTCATCAAGTCTCTAAATTTCATCAAGCCACTTCGTCGTTTCTAAATTTGTATCAAGCCATTTGTATCAAGCCACTTCATCAAGTCTCTCAATATGTATCAAGCCATTTGTATCAAGCCAGTTCATCAATTCTCTAGGTTGAACTCGCATACGGCTAGAGTGCTGCTGGTGCTTCGGTTGGGGACTTTCCTGGCCTGTCAAAATTTTCCACTATAATTTTTGAATCGTATCCGATTTTCCTTCATTGAGTTCGGGTTGAATTTCCATTTACATCAGGTAACATAATGAAGAGATAGTGAAAGCAGTATAAAATCTACGGTCTTTACATCAAATATTCAACTTACTTTTGTCCATACGTTTTTTTTAGCATGTTTGTTCTACGATAAGGAATAAGAAAAATAAATTGCGGTGAATGACACTTAACGGTTTTAGTTTGTGAACTGTAAAGTTGGACTGAAAAATTAACATTGGTTAAATCTAATTACTTCGCGATGTCAATGATTTGCGTCCGTCCCTCAACACTGCGGTTTTGGAAACGCGACAGTTTAACTTCCTATAATTGCGTCATCAGCAGTTCAAAAAATTGCATCTACTTATAACCGCAAGGCCACTGGCATACTGAAATTTTGAAAGTACCTTAAAAAATGAATTAGACTATTTTCAATACTATTGTGCCAACTTGACAAGTTCACTAATATCCTATCCACCAGCTTCTCAGTTAAGGCTCTCGACAGCATCAAATGTTACTACCTTTATGCACTCTCATATCATGATTAATTTTGACTAAAATTTTAAGTGAAAGTTCATTTTAACAAGAACAGTTCAAATTCGGCTTTGCATAATCAATTTCACAAAATGAAGACTTACACTGTACAAACCTTCGACACAGATTGTGGTATATAGTGCATTGAAATCGACTTCTTGCGTAGTAGACTCAACCACAAAGCTATAGAATATTAGAAGCGTTCTCCAGCTCCATAGTGCTGCTACACCTCATAGGCATATTTCATTACTGTGGTACAGCTGCTCTTTAGAAACTGTGCCCTTTATCTCAGTTAAACTGCAGCTACGTAGTTCTCATAGCACTTCATCACTGTTGCACTGCTGCACTTCAGCCCTTCTTGCTCACCGTGATTTAGTACCGATTGCTCGTCATCACTGTAACATTGTTGCAATATTGCACCGATTGCTCGTCATCTTAGTAACATTGTTGCAATATTGCACCGATTGCTCGTCACCACTGTAACGTTTTTGCATTTGGTGCCGATTGGCCGTCTTCATTATAACAGTGTAGTAATATCAAACCGTTAACGTCATCACTGCAAAAATTGTTACGATTTTATTTTGATTACCCTTCGTCACAGAAATATTGTTGCAATTTAGTACTGATGCCTGACCTCGCTGTAACAGTGTTGTAATTTAATATTAATTACCAATCATCATAGCAGCACTGATGCTATTCAGAACCAGCGGGTGAAGACCATTTTACTTCATGGCTGCATTTTACTGTGACACTTCAGCACCTATTGCACTTCATAATGGTAGTACTGTTGCACTTTAGCACCTATTGCACTTCATAATGGTAGTACTGTTGCACTTCAGCCCCTATTGCACTTCATAATGGTAGTACTGTTGCACTTCAGCACCTATTGCACTTCATAATGATGGTAATGTTCCACTTCAGCACCTATTGCACTTCATAATGATAGCACTGTTGCATTTCAGCACCTATTGCACTTCATAATGGTGGTAATGTTCCACTTCAGGACCTATTGCACTTCATAATGGTGGTAATGTTCCACTTCAGCACCTATTGCACTTCTTAATGGTAGTACTGTTGCACTTTAGCACCTATTGCACTTCATCACTGTTTCAATGTTGTAACTATTAAACTCTATGACGGTATTATGTTGTACTTCAGAACCTATTGCACTTCATCACTGTTGCAATTCAGCACCTATTGCACTTTATGACGGTATTGATGTTCCCTTCAGCACCTATTGCACTTCATTACCGTAGTAGTGTTGCACTTCAGCACCCATTGCACTCCATTGATGTATTTCTTCTTCACTCCATTACCTATATATATAAAACACAACTGTTATAGGGATGCACCTCGACACCGTGGCGTTGTTGTATATTCGTAAGCACTTCTGCCCTCCGATTTGTTTTATTGTTGTTTCCTAATGTGCGATTTTTTCAGAATTTTTCCTCAAGTAACGGAACAATCGAGTGAATTATTTCATTAAATATATCAAATTGCTATGAGAGCTTTGCCGTTCAATTCACTCACACACTCGACAGTGATGAGTCTCAGGGGCTAAATTTATGAGACGATTGCTTTGCTAAAGCTTCTTAAGAGTCATTTCTAGATGAACAAATTTTTTTTGCAGAGTGATCATGATGGTTCGCTGGCAGTTGCAGTGGCGCTGCAAACTCAAAATCTTGCCTATTAAACCTCGTCCGTTTTATCTTAACTTTAAAAACTGAATTGTATATGTGAGTTTCTGCACGAACATCAACAAACACACCATATTTTCGATTACTACTTAAATAGGTGCATTATTTTCTGTTATTCTAAATCCGTAGGTTACATGAATATGACCGTCATAATGATTTGATAGTTTGCACGAATTTTTTTTCTTTCATGTATCACGTCCTGCACTTACTCCGTACGTCACAAAAGTTCTGTAACTTTTTCTTTCTTCGAGTCCTTGGATGCTAACTTAAGTCGCATACATAGAGTCGTTCCATGTAGAATAACAAGATTAGACATAGACTATGAATTGCACTTTAGATTAGTCGCTGGCGCTCCACACGCCGGCCTTCCCGGGGCTCTGGGGCGCCTCTCAGAGCACTCTGTGTATTGTTGCATATAGTTGTTAGTGTACGCGCCCCGCCAAAAGTGGCGGGACAAGCGATGTTAATTTTTTAAGATGCCATCTTATTTACGGTAAATCGAACACGAAATAATGTTATTTGCAGTATCACTGATACGGACTGCCAGCTTTGACAGTCTTGCTGATTAGTTAGAAATGCGGACCTGGGAATTGTCTCCCAGCTGCGTGACAAACAGACGGACGAACCAAGCAGCACGGGGCTATTATTACATAGTAGGATTCCTACATGCATCCCGTAGTGGGTGAGCACGCACACCTCAAATTTGTATTTCTGCACTACGTTTACTCAAGACTTCAGTCTCAGCAAGACTTCTTTCTTACAAGTACACTTTAATTTCTCTTGAAAGTAAAATCATTCAATGTGTAAAAATTTGACGTCCAGTTGTTCACTCTGGAGCACTTGACTTAGAAAATAAGAATGCCCAGACGTAAGGTCTGATATCACTTCATCTTTGCTAATGTAAGAATCGCACTTAAAATTAAGAATCACTCTTTCTGACATTGAATGTTACGTTAAACTTTTGCACTTATCTGAATGTTGCACTGCTTAGCCACCTTAGTCATGTAAAACTGTGCATTTAAGACTTCTTATATAAGTTAACGTAGCACAATTCGTTCGAACTGTAAGTTCTGACTGCATGAGCCACATTCAGTATTACGTACCCTAACTGCACTAGGTTTAATGATGCACTGACCCTGAGCGCACCTAGCTAGTTTCAATGTTGTGCACGAATTGCTCTAACCTTTTGAACAAGTTTCGTTCATTGTCTGTGTGCATGAGTCAAACTACTATATTTTAAATTGCATCAATGTTGCTTTTAGTTTTAGCATTGCACGCGCACTAATTAGTCCCTGCCATCACACCGTGTAATGTACAATGTACTCTCATCACCTACGTATTTTTTTTCCTTTTGAAATGCTACTCAAGTGTATCCATATATATTTATAAGACTGAAATGGTTTAAAATTGAAATTTAACCATCCATACCCTTTTTTTAAATTAGCAACTTTTTCACTTCATTAAGCCAATTAATTAAGGGGAAACATGGTCCTGTCACTTACAGGCAGACATTCATGTTCCCTGAAAATTCTGCTCAGGCATATTGGCAAAACACAGTTGAGTAAAGAGGACCGTGCATCTTACATGTCCGTAGTTTATTTTGAATGAAATTATTCTACTGCTTGCTGTTTTAAAAAATAAATTTGTCCAGAGTTCAGCTAGCCTTGCAGCGAGAGATGTTTTGTTCCTAAAGGAGGAGCTGCTGCATCTTTTGAACTGTTGCTCCCAGAATTGTGTTGCTAATGATGGGGCCGCGTAGCAACGTTGTAATCTATGATTGCTTATTGATGGATACTCGTGACTGTGTCTGAATGAAAACTATTTCTTAAGTTTTTAATTCATAGTTATGACTTGAATGAATATTTTTACCACCGATGGCAGAGAGGTAACATTTCAATAATTGGCGAAAGAGTCTTGCTCCCAAGTCTTGACGTAGTCGGAAATTCTACTAGAACACAACAAATAACGTCGGTTTGAACTCGTCACAGGGCGGCTAATAAAATTGATGGAATTTTCTCTAAGAAACAAAATTTATTAGTTTTCTAACACGGTAAACTCTTTTCTTCTAAAGCTGATTTCATGAAACTGTTCATGCACGTTGATGATGACTGTTCACATACACATGTATTCGAGTGTACATAAAATAAATGCAAGCCACTGATGAACAACGAGAATCAAGGTCAATATATCACTGTCCACGATCGTGATAAGAAAAGAGGAAGATGCATGGATACATCTTTGGAGGAAGGAAAAAGAGGTATATTTTAAGGATTCAGATCTAAGTCATAGATACTAGATAATTTAATTAAGTCAATTTGGGAGAGACTTCTAATCGATGACTTTCAATATTTCATATCTTTAATTCTCTTTAGGCTTGTTAATGAATATAGTTCCTAAGTTCTGTATTTCCTCTAGTAAATTAATGGAATATGTATTTTCTAAAAAATCGCTTTTCGCTAGTTTGCTGTACGTTTCTGACAATTGAAGCACATCACTGTTTTGTCCCTTTCCAGCATTAGTGACGTAGGTGAAATTGAGATCCATTTTAATTTACTCCGTTTTGAACAACCCGCAAAAGTTTCCGCGAATGCTACAGCGCCAGAAAAATACAGGACTTCAATTAAAAGAGTTTATTAGCAACAGCATGCCAGTAATTTTACACCGATACCGACTAGCGACAAAGCGATATCTCGGTAACAAATAGAACTAACCTAATGTAAATGGGAAAGAGCGACACGCTCCATAACTCCTCCTGTCCAATACAAGATCCGAAACTGTACTTGGTGTAAGATTAAACGTATGTAGTATTTTTGCTTGAATGTTGGTCACCGTAACAGTGGTTGGGTGGCATGGCCTACAACCTGTAGTGTCGACATCTTGTGGCAGGTCTCGGAGACTGAGAACATTGAATCACTTAGATGTGTCACTCATGTCCGAAGTTTGCCAAGCGAGTGAGTAAACAGTTTGTGACATAATTTATTTTTGAGAGCCAGAACTAGAAAAGAAAACTCCGGGACCACGTTGAAGTTTTACAAGTGAGTAGGTAAAAAGCTTGCGACCTGATTCATTTTGAGTTTTAAGCTTAGAAAGCAAGAAAAATTTGAAATATCTTCGATCGAAATTTCTTTGGGAACTAGCCTGATGAGAGAACGTCAGGACCAATAGGTGCACGTTCCAGTTAAGCGTTTATCTATCCTGATAGAAGAATTGCACGGAAATATAGTAAAAATTGGCCCATTCAAAGCTCCGACTCAAGTAACGCATAGCCTAAATTTCCTGCCTTGCCTAAGAATTAATAATAATCTAGAACAGTTTCAGTACACTATCCCGAGAGGCAGTTTCAGTGTAAATTTTTGGTATTTTTAAGATTGACTGAGTTCATTTTTTCTCCAAAATGCGGCGCGAGGTGAGTTGGGAAATATTTGAGTAGCGGGGAGAGTAAAATGCACTTCCTGAACCACAAATATGTAAGCGAGAGCGACTCATGTCCAGCGTTGCAGCAATAAGAAAAGAACAACAACACCAGTGGCTTCCCTTCTGTATATACTATATAAAGATTGTCTAGCGTAGAACTGAATATTGATCAACATCAAACGAAGGAGAGGTGACTTGTTCAGTTCAACAGTCTATGCTGGGTGCTTTGGTTGTAATCATTGTACAGTATGTAAGAAGATTGTTCTTAATAAGTTGATTCGCAGCCAAGCTCAGACGAGTCTGACGAAGCGAGATGGGCCGCAAAATAGACCCCGAAGAAGGCCTCCAGTATGTCTGGTTTAGATTAGGAGTGTTCGCATGTTGCATGTAACATAGGCTTCTAGTGTGCTCTGTCTAGTTGCTGCAGCTCACCGTTGAGCATGTGTGATTTTCTCGATGGTATTTGATGAATCTAATTTAACAGCGCAGTTACGACAAGTTTAATGAAGATAGTTGTTTAGTCCTCGTGTTTCCTTCATATCGATACCACTGATGCAACGACCCCAATGAAACTAGGTTTTCAGCTCGTGTGACAAAGCGAATTTCTTTCAAAGCGTCGTAGTGATTCATAGCACAATTAAGTTTGAATATTTTTGTCACAAGGAGAACCGAGAAGGATAGCTGTTTCCTTTGTAGCCATTTTCAAGATGGTAATCGTCATAAATTAAAGCGAATGAATGAATATTGCAATGCTTGGCATTACTGAGGCTACATATGTATTCATCAAATGAAATCATGGTCGATGTAGAAAACCTCCTTAGCTTAACTGATGTGATTGTGCACGATGCGTCTTTGATATAACAGCTCAGTTAGAAAGTAACTGGCAAAATGCGTACTTCAGAAATTTTTGTCCCTAAATTTGAACCACCGTTTTTTTTGTCCATCGTAAAAAGTAAATTAATATTCTCACTGATCAGTCGGTGCTGTTTTCCCAGCCGCCTATGTTCAGTTAACGCTGCAAGGAATTTTAATTTGCGAGTGAGTTAAATGAGCAAATAATTACATAACGATAGCCATTGGAATATCTGTTAATTTCGGGAGGGAGAGTGCAAAAATTACAAAGATTTTAGCTTCCATCAATTGCAGGGTTCTGAGCACACGAGGTGGGCAATAACATCAAAATTATTCAAGTACTACGTAGAGAGTGCCCACGAATGACGGCGATGATTATATTGTGACTTTGCGATGATCGGCTTCATCTATGGTCGCTTGTAAAGCTTGTTTATCTATGAAATTAATCTTGCCACGTGCAGCGATGGAAAATTGCTTCTCGTAATTTTGAGCACTTCTGATTTTGGTGAACATCGTCTGAATTAATATGAATTTTCCACTCTCTTCTCTAAATCTTGGAAGCAAATTCTGTTCGATACTCTGTTATTCTCCCTTTTTACGTGAAAATTTACGTGTTCATTTAGTCAGTTGTCACATACAAAAAAAAAACAAAATTTCTATCAGCTCTTTGGACGTGTGAAAATCGATATGGTATGCGTTTGCATTTCTCAGTTAGCATCAAGCCTGTAATGCCTACCTAACAACGTGTGCGAAAGAGAACAGTATGATGCCATAATTTTTCCTTTGTATCTAGTAAAGCGTTGGTTACATCACTAATGTTCTTTGGTGAACTCCTGGATATGTTCTTTACCTACAAAACGGACCTCACCGTCCCGTTTCATAAGGCTGCTAGTTAACTGCAAGGAGCAAGCTGAGCACAGCCTAATAGCCTAATATATAATAAGAGGCCACGTAACTTTGCACGAAAACTAGCTGTACAGTTAGTTTTTAGTACAAAGTATTCGTACGAAGCTAAATACAGACTTGTCGCTAAAATAGCATGGTCGGTAAAATACTAAAAAGCGTCCTGACCCAATCATAGATCTAAATGATTTCTGCCTGGAAAGCGATTCCCAAAAAAGTTTTTAGTTTTTCGAACCTAAAATGTTCAACAAAATCTGTTTTACAACAAAAGAATATTATATGAATTTTCGTTAAATGAACTAAGCCTCCCAGTCATTGCTGTTGGGAAAATTTTAAGTTTAAATGCCAGGATACAAAACTCATCTGAAGCGAGCGTGAACGCTACCGCACAGTCTGTTTTATATGCACCGTTACTCTTCTTAGCAATAAATCCCGACATATTTATGTGTACCGCTTAAATGTCTGTCTTATGTAAAGGAACAAACCCTTGGATCATTATTAAGTTAAGGTATCCCCTCCATGGAAGGCCGAGAGAGGTGCAATAATTTATTATATATCATTTAGCACGTAGAAGACGTTAGCCAAAATACTGATTAAAGGAAGGACCAAGAAAAGTGCTGGTAATTATAAATGGCGTGGAGATGTTCAGAGCGCTGCCTTGAAAGCTTCAACTCACGGAAGGCTGCAAAAAAAATCTATGTTCACTATTACGTCTGACGGGAAGTTTGTGGGGTCTGGGCTTGAGGTAAAGTCGGGGGTAACTGTAGCGAAATGGGGTTAGGAGGAGCGTGGCGTGATGAGTAAAAGGTTGTTGTTAGGGGAGGGATGGTTTGTGACACGGAAGAAGGGCATAAAGATTGGGCAAACGCTGATCTTTGAATAGAAGGGTAGATGTTTCCGGAATACAAGATGAAAAGTAACTAGCTACTTTCATATATCGTATTTACTACTCCTTATCATTGCTGTAAATATTGTTTAAGACTATATGGTAGATTCAAGTGAAGCGTATTTGAGTCTCAAGATTAGGGAGTGCCATCTTACCATTTTTTTAAAAAAAGAGGAGTAATTTTCCATGCATTTAGTTTCTTATTAAAGATCCATTTATAGAAGCATTTGTGCATGAGGGTTAAAACGTGAGCAGTTGATAAGTACAGCGTTGGGGACCGAATAACTTGTAAGTTTTAAGATATTACTTTGGTCGGCCGTAATTATGAATAAAGTCTTGTTTCTTCAATGTTATCAGTGAACGATGAAGGCTCATTTCTCTCCTGCAAAAACGCGTGTTTTAACCTGTTAACGGTACTGTCAACATACAGTACGCAAACGCCATCGTTGTTGCATTTACAGTCATTCTCGACTGCACTGACTGTATAAATTCACCGCTGCCACCGCGTCAGCGACGGTTAACAAGCAACACACATGTGTGTTCAGCTTGTCTGAGCGTTGGATGCTGCTGCTCTGGAAAGCAGCATTTAGCAAATTTCTGCACGGTGTCAGTCTGTGCAGGTGAGGTGCCAGGCACGCTCCCGAGCGTCTATGTCAGCTACTTCCAAGTTGTGACGCTGGTGTGTGTCAGTTGTTTTACGATTTGGGGCGCATTGAAAGTACAAGAACTTACCAGCTTTAGCGTGTGCTCTGGCAACTCGTACTTGCGAGTCGAAACAGCGTCCAAAATTTTCAGGGTGAGCTCTTCAGCTTTATTACGCCTCCAGTTTTGTAAATAGAAACAAGTTTTAGTGGCAACGAATGCAACATCGCATCTGTTATGAACAGTCATGATTTTACAGCCCGTTTTCTTTGAGGTGAATTTGAAATTCGAAAATATTTTTCCCCGGGTGAAACCGTATGTAGCACCACTCTGTAAAACCCAAAAGCACACGCTATCCAGAAAAAATTGACAACGTTAAGGATCTGAAAAATAAGGTAATAATTACCCCATTGGTATATTTACAATAGGTGACATAACTGAAAAAACCATCACTCGTGAACTTGAACCAGAGTAAGACTCGTGAATTTCGATGAGCAAGCTTCAGCCAAGTCTGAGACGAGTAGATGAATTATCGTCCAGGAAAAGTGCAGGCTATTTATTCATTTGCCAGCGAAATTGTATCAAGGTAACCCGAGAATCCTTTAAAAGTAATTCGTAAGCGAGCTAGTAACGAGTGCTCTGTCCGCAGATGGCACGAGAATGTCTTTGAGAACTCAAACTGGATTATAACAAGTAAGGAAAGAAATGCAAAGCAGAGGGGAAGTTAGTGTAATGCAGGAAATACCCTTATATTAAGCTTTTTCTTATAGATAAAATTCTGTAAAAACTTAATAGACTAATTTTAGTGAGTGTTAGCTGAGCCGTGATGTGTCTCTTGTGTGAAGAAGTTTTAAAATTCAAGTTCGTAGCATCTGCATATTATGTTATTTGTGATATAGAATGGATTTTACAGACTTCCTGTCTAAAGTTTGATAGTAATACGATAATTTGTCTTCAAATGACTGCAAGATTTCAGTCGCCACGAACGAATAAAGTGTACAATAGATACAAAGTGTACATGAGAGGGATCACAGTTTACGCACTTGCCCTACGCCCTGGCCGGTGCTTCATAGCGACGCTTCAGTCTGACCTCGGCGTCTGACCTCAATTCTGTGCCCTGTAAGCAGCTCCAAGAGCTGCATAGGTATTTTAGGTGCTCGCTTAATTGCTTTTTCAATTTTGATGATAATTTATGATCGTCCTGTTTATGGCAATAAATTTGAGTATTTTAGCTCCTTAAATTATCATATTATATTAGAGTATAGTTTTCAAGTTGGCTCCTGGGCAGTTTGTTTCGTGCAATCCTGCCATTTAACATGCGAGTCATTTTAGGAAGTAAGTCAAGAACATTTCAAGTTTTTGTGCGTGATCTACCAACGGCATTGATTGTTTATTAACAAGCCCCACCTCATGAGTCATGAACTGACTTGGTCTTTGTTCACCGGTAGCAAATTTCGACCAGAGTTAACTGTCGTTCTCTATTATTTTGCTGTAGAAAAAGCAGTAGATGAAAAGAGGGTTATAACATCTTTTCTCAACCCGCGGACTGCTACATCCAGAATTATAATAATTACCTCGAAAACGGGCTCGAGGAATGAGTTCATCCTCCGGTCTGAGTTTTTCCTCCATTGTTAAGTTATTGTCCACAAATATTATGGATGTCTCACCAGTGCAGCGGCTAGATTTAAATAATTTTATACATGTAATGGAGTTCGTTGGAGTCGATGGTTGTGATCGTTACTGATTTATTTGTAAGCATTAAATAACTGTATTCACTGTATAGTTAAAATTACTTTAATTGTTGCCTAAGTGTGTTCACTTGTAGGCATGAGAATCAATTTTAAAACCATGGCAATATGAATGTAATCCATGAGTCTTTTTATTATCCTATTATTTTACACAAATCCTCCCTCATTAAGTGCTTGTAAGTAAAACATGAATTACGTTCAGTTGTTTATCAAAGAACGAAGCGGGAATTTCAGTAAAATGCTTCCTGGACTTCAGGGAGAACAGGGTCTCCTCAGCCGAGCTCAGGGCAGGATGCAGCGTCCGGATGTTGGGCGTTCCAGATTCAAGCTCTAGGTTTCGATCAGAGCTCAGAGATTTCAAGTACTTAAATCGAGCAGACGACAAACTTTTAGATCAATAAACTTGCTGAACCGACGTTAATGAGCTCCTTGAAATAACTTCAATATCCCGCTTGTGGCTTAAATTCGGGATCAAAAGTCCTGACCTAAAGCTTGATGAATTTCCTAGTGTCCTCACGAGCTTTGGGATCCCAAAAAACAGAAATGCATCGATTGATATGCATAGACGAAAAATGTGAAGATCCTGCATTTATTATCCTTCTAAATGGCAGTCTCTATGAAAAGGTCATCATTCAATTATGCAACTAGCTCGCAATGAGTCTTCATTTGAGACAAAATGCAGGCTTCTTGGGAAATCAGTTTAGAGATGCACATAGGCGTGCCAGTGCGTCAATAGCCACCGTCTTTTGCCAGCGGCCACCTGATCTTGAGCACACCCTGAATGGTCACTGTTGTTATCGTATGTCATTAAGACTTCAAGGTCACTATCGTTATCGTGGATCATTGAAACTCCGTGGTCACCTTCGTTATCGTGTGTCACCAAGACTCCATGGTCAGTTAGGTTACCGTGTGTCACTGAACGAACTAAACGTCACAGATATAATTCCCTTAATTGCCGCATCCAAGTCTGGGGATGTTGGTCTCCATCATCAGTCTATGGAGGAACTGGTCACCACCGTTAGCGTGTGTCAACGAGAAGCTATGGCCACTAACGCTCGAATGGCTCAAGGAGAATGTTGAGGGGAGGTCGCGTGGGCCAGTCCGGCTGTCGTGTGCCAGACGGCTGCCAGTGCAGACACGACTTGGCTCTAAAAATAGCCCCGATGACTTCGCCAAGCTTTAGATCAGATATATGGGCGATAATAAGCGTTTTTACTCCACGTAGAGTGAAAGATTGATCTATTGACATGTTAGCGAAATTACACCTTGTGCAGTGAAGTAAATTTTGTAAACCTACCTACAGAAAACCGATACGACTTTCCCCCCAAAATAGATAGCAGGATACTAACACAAGTAATTTTTGCTTTATCCATCACAATTTAATAACTTATCAAAATGTCAGAATTGTCCTTCAAATTCGCACGTTCACTACAAATCTCATTAGGAAAGAAGGTAAAGAGGGAAATTTACAAAACAAATATCGGATATTCAGTTCCTTGGGATGGCTGTGTATTCGAAGGCTGCCTCAATTTGGGAACGGGGAATATGAGTCAACTCTAACAAATCGCGTGAACAAACCGTGAACAGAAGGTGACAACTATCAGTGTCATCTCTTGCAGGTAGATCAATATATTTTTGTAGGGAAATATCGAAAAGCGCACAAAAGTGTCACCATGTATGCAATGAAGTATGTAGTTAGTATCACACAATTCAATAGAGTATGAGAAAATAAAAATTTACGCTAATAAAATACATATTTTTCCAATCGACGAGAAAAATATTGCTGATACGAGACTATGGGATGATGAAAACCGCAATTCGTACATCACGACTAATTTCGCAAATTCCAATGTGTTAACCAAAAGTTTCATGAAATTAAAAGTTCACATGAAATGTTATTAATGCGCTGAGGAAAAAGAGAGCGATTTTTTCTAGCGTGCACAGACCACAAATTCCAGATTAACTTCTCCTATCATAAGTCAGCATCAAAACTTGATTGTTCTATAATTAGCATTTCGTAAAAGTTGTCCGAAGGAGACTGAAAGACTCAGAAAGATGAAAAAAAAACTTGGTGGTCTCAAGTAATGGATGTACGTAAGTATATCTGTTCATGGGACCGACTGATACACTGTCATTTCGCGGAAAGTCAAGGTGTGACTGATGAAGAATTAATCTAGAATTTGTTTCAGATTCCGCGGCGACAGAGGGCAACCATCCATGGAGAATTAGAAAAAAGGGGTTTGGAGTAATAGAACTATCTACATCTCTTAATTCATTACAGAATACTAGCACTTGTTGAACCACATTTGTATTGGCTATAACAAAAATTGAAGTTCTCAAATCAGATGAACCTTCAAACAATTGATCTTTTAATTCCCGGTTAAGTTTGCCCTGGAGAAAATTTTATAAATCTGCTAAGAAATGATTCGTGACCAGCAAGTATAGTTTTGAATATTTTAAAGATGCCTATGCTAAAACGTAGTTTACAATTTTTAAGACGATACTAGAGCTAAGGGCTTTGACCCTAGTGAAGTGTGGCGTAATGATTAGGGACTGGCGCGGCCAAGTGACACACGTTTTTCGTTATTTACTTATTTTGAATTATTTTTATTAAACACAGTATCCAACAGCTACGTAATTTGGTGAAAAAATGGCATTGATGAATAAATATGAATTCTTGTAAATTATTTCCCTTCGAATTGTGAGATAAGAATACTTGCAAATATTATAATCGTCAAGTGCAACTGAGATCAGAGTTAAGGTCTAGTTTAAGAATAGAAGAGTTAGCAATAAAGTTTCGTTTTTTGTATTATTTGCTTGAAGAAAGTTTTGAAACAATCCAGGGCAGCTAATTTAGAAATAGAAATGTTACAAGCACGGAAAAAATTCGACAATATAATATTATTTTCGGCGGGGCCCGTCTCCTAGTCAGTATAATAAAAAATAAAAAATCAAGGTATTCTTTTCATTGCATATTGATACTAAATAACATTACTTTAGGTTCAATTCAAGCTACCCCTCCTTATTTTCTTTCTCCTTCATTCTTTTCTATTCATCACGCCTGCAAATGGCATGTCAAGTATCAATTTCGGATTTTTCAATTTTAAGTTTTGCTTCTAACTCCAATGGCACTAGTTTGAATGTATTAGAATGTTTACACATTTCACAACTTAAACCAAGATTGAACAATATGCAACTGTCCTATCCCCTTAAAATTTTATCATAGGCTCTGGCATTTTATTTATATTGTTCTTACATTTGGTATGTACGTATAATTATATTTAAATATGGTTTTCCATACTTTTGACCTTCTATTAAAGAAAGTGTGCTGATTTTACATCATATCTTTCTCCTACTTTACAGCTGTTGAGAAGGGCTTCAGAAGTAGCCGAAACATTCAGCTTTGTGTAATGACTGTGATAATAAAAATATATTTTACAAGTATTGTCTTTGTCATAATTCTGATATTAAGATTATGCAAGGGACTTCAACCTAGCCTAATACAATACATGCTTTTCGCTGGTGCTAACAGTAAATAATATTGTTTTACGTTGATGTACACCTTAAATAAGGTTATTTTACGTTGGTGTTAGCAGTAAATAATATTATTTTACGTCGATTTTATCATTGGATAACATCAAATACGTTTATGTTAGTAGTAACGTCATTTTACCTTAGTGTCAGCGGTAAATAACATCAATTTACGTTGGTGTGAGCCGTAGATAACAAAATTTACTTCAACCTCGTTCCTTTTGAAACCATAACATCCCATTATTTTGTAACCAAACAAAATAGAAAAATAAAAATGTAATGCCAGAACTGTGCTTCTGTGGTCAAATCAAGTAGCTTTCAATTATGTGTTTTTTGAAGAATACCAGTAATAAATATACCACAAGTGCATATGATGCAGAAACAAAGTTGTATATGAATAATGGGAATTTCCTGCTGCTTGCCGTTACAATGGTTGTGAAATAACACTTGCCACGCACACACGTCATGGGACATCGTGTAACAGACAAAATGGCCTCTTTAGCAAACACCGTAGAAGACTATACCCATTTCCAACAAAATTAATATCTTCTGTTATTGAGATAATGTGCACCTCCCTCTATATGTCAGATCGTTGAGAGTGGAATGTTCGATTTTAAACTCAAAATTCATTTCAATGTATATGGAACAAAAAACAATGCAACTTAATCAAATTTATTCCCAGTTTTTCAATAGGCTTCTGACATCTTGTCGCTAGCTTATTGATTCTAGTATCAAATAATTTTGGAGAGCATGACGTGATAACATCACAAAAGGCTGTTTTTGCATTTTCTCATTAAGACGCAAAGCTTTTCCTACCAAGAAGTTTTCTTGTACGTGAAAAATGTGAAAGTGGCACGATTTTTCGTCACACGTAACAATGGTTAGATGATTCGATGTCATGCAGTACCAGCAAGGAACAGCAAACTTCCAGACTTCGTGTCAATTGATGTTTGTTCAATTCATGTGGTACCCATTTGTCCAGCTTCTTTTTTCCGAATTGTTTCAAGCAAATGCTCCAATACAGTAGGAATCGGAACATTCAATCATACTGCTAACATTTTGTTTGAGATTCAGATTTATCCTTTTCCACTCTTGCTTTCAGCCTGTCATTATCGATCTTGGTCGCAGGTCTACCACGATTTTCATCTTCATTCTCCACATCTTCACCAAACACAGCATTGATGTTTCCAGCGGCTGAGATGCAAGTGTCCATGACGGAACTCATATTCATAAGCGATTCGAATTATTAATTTATCCGTGGTCCAAGACATTAATTTATGATAACTAAATCGTTGCATAATCTCTCACCATGAACTGCATCTGTAAGAGTTATGAAGCGATTGTTCAGTGATCCGAAATTAAAAACTGACAAAAAAAAAACATGATAGCTGCAATCCATCAAAGGTGATCAACAAGGCAGTCGGACATTTTATTCTTAATGACCTGAGCCCCACTGCTAACAAACACAGGACTAGCGAAGTCACCCGAAATTATTCAGCTACCGTATCGTTTAGGAGAGCGATGTGCATGTGGTTCTTCAACTATGCTGGGCGTCTATATATATAGTCCCTGGTTATTAGATCGTATGAAGTTATTCCTCATCTGTGGTCACAGGCCTTAACGTTTTTGATTGCAGCTAGCATGACCTGTATCTCCTGTTATCTTCGAATTAATGATAAAAATATTTTGCAATGAATTTTCTTTAAACTCGGGTCTGCACGAATTGTCTTGTCAATCGGATTCCCTTCCACCGTCATCATTACGCTTCGTATCCACAGTCAAAAAAATCTTCCCCCAACGATCATCTTATGCACCGTAGGTCGATTGATTGATAAAGTCCTATGAACGACACTATGCCTTCCTTTTCAAATTTTTTAAGCTGGATGGACAAAAGTTACATTTTTGGACAAAATAGATAGGGGCCTCATAATGCACCTTTCAGGAAGCGCGTGCTCAAGAGGGACGTCTCGGCTGCACCTGCGGCCCGCTGGGGGTCCTCGTGTGGCAAAACTTAATAATTTCAACCGAACGCGCTCGCTCTGAGCCAACCACACACGCACGGTTAGGTCGAGAATCTCATTAGCTTAATTAACTGCTAAGTTTTTCTAAAGTGTTCGACTAGAAATATTTGAAATGTTTAAATTGTTCAAATTTCAACACTACTTTTCTGAAATAATGTGAACTAGAACCAAGCCCCTGCAAAACCATTGATTAAAGTATCACTGGAAATCAGAAAAAATATATGTATGTTTGTGTTTTGGAAAACAGTAAAAAGAGAGCTTTTAGTAAGGTTCCCAATTCCGTTAAGTCCAAATTCGAACAAGTGAAGAATGGCTTCTTTACTGAATAAA